>JAYESA010000391.1:0-80000 GCA_036927795.1 Iris macrosiphon | reverse complement strand
ATAGTTTTCTCCTGTCAGCTCAAGGTTACACCTTGAGTAACACCATCGCAGCTCAACAATTGGATTAAATCTAAATCGTATATTCCTGTCAGGAGATAAATACTATTTTTTTTTTTTTGTTACAAGTCAGTTATATTTTCATGAACAGTGATTTTATGGGATAACAGTGAATCTGATTGAAAAACTGCAACATATAATTTTCTTGACATATTGCAGATTGTGACAATTTTGCTTCTCATTGTTATTATCCCTCTTTCAATCATATCGTAGAGTTGCTTTGCTATCATATTGTAGAGTTGTTATTTCATATTGCAGGATGTGGCATGCTCAGCTGAAGCTAAAAGGCATCTGCAAGGAACCTTTCTACACTCATCGCCTGGGAAGCCCATGCGCCTGGAGTATCCTTTCCCCCCATTTTTTTTTTTTTTGTGCTCAAGGTGTTTTATACTGTCTGTTCATACTGCTCATTCTGTGAGAGCATTGCTTGGTGTGACATAAGACATGGTGCTTGCATCCTGGAGGATGCAGGTTCAGGACCTTCAGGTCTCGCAAGCATCCTCTCCATAAACTTGGTTATAGTTTGCATTTGGCAGCCTTCATTGGCAGCAGCCTTGTGGCACTAGGGTGCTCCTTTATATTGCTTGTTCCTTAACAAAATGCTTAGGTATGCAAAATCACGCATGGGACTGAAAGGACGCGAAAGGAAAACATAAGTTCAGCTCCTTCCAAACTTGTCATTCTTCAAGTTTAGCGACTTGTACTGATGCTTCCATTGGTATTGGTAGCCAGCAGTCATTGGTGAATAGAAGGTAATATCATATGTAGTTCTAGTCCATGTGATTTGTTGGCACAAACAACGAACAGTCTTTGGCGAACAATGGCCACACGTCAGACTTCTGCTGTGGTTCTTGGTCCTCCATCTGGGTTGTTAGGTCCAGTTAGAAATAGGTAGGAACATTGTCGCTGAATATTCTCTGCCTCTGATGTTTGTATGCTTGTTTGCATTGAGAAATTAATTTATAACTTTTTGAAAACATTGTTAGTTGTAAAATTTTGTGATGCTTTATTCGAAGTTTTCTACAAGTTTGATGCAATGCGGATATCTGCTACTTTGTAACCCCATAATAATCTAAGGCAAAACTTTAGTTCAGAGAAGACTTAAGTTTGGTGACCAGTGGTTCTTTAGCATGTATTCTGGTCTCACTGGACTCCGAAGATGGTAGGAGGGACAAGTAAAATGGCGGCGTGTAACTTGTTGAATAAAAAATGTTTTGGGGTTGAGCATATTCGATCTTGATTTCTATTCTGTAATCAACAAGAGAAACAGGAAAGAAGAACTTTTTCACTGGATTTCTGTTGCTATTTGTTATTCGATATGGTGTTGTCTGCATTGTAGCTTCTGGGCAAGTTTTATAACAGAAGACAGGATAAGAGTCCATTTGTTGAATAAGAGTCGCCCTTATTCTTGAGTATTTGGAATTTATGCCTGCTTTGGATTCAGTTAGGCCCTTCTATTTGTCAAATATTTTCTTGGCAGGTGCTTTGGCCAGCGGGCTTAGCTTACATTTTGGATTTGGTAACTAATTTTAGTAATTTAATTTGATAGATGGTACTGAATAGGGAACTTCATGAATATAAATAAGCCGAAACCTACATGAGGATGATGCGGCATGAATTGTAACATTTTCTTGAAATAGAAGATGATGGGGTCGGTTGGGTGACGAGAGAAACTAAAGGTGGATGTAGTCATCTTTCTTGAATCTTTTCTCTGGATGACTTGATGTCGATGATGCTTAATGCCCTGTTTTGACGGTAAGTTTTAGGGTGCCACTTTGACAATTGCGTTATAATTGTTTGGTTGGAATTGTTGCATGATATCGACTGGCTTGTGGTGATGGCGTTTGTGTTTGAAATGTCTGGTTAGAATTGGTTCAGGGGCTATTTGGTTGACTGTAAATAGGAATTTTTAGTTTTAACTGTTGTAACTGATATTAGTCATTTTGACGGTAATAAAAGTTGCAAGAATTATAGTACTTATTGTAGCTTTTGTTGCCTAAAATGTCCCATTTATATAGCAAAACAAACACTAAAATAGGTGGAAATGCAGACAACCTAAACTTATGATTTGTGAATCCTATGGTAGATGCTGTAAACAAATATTGTTCGTCTTATAATTACTGCATAATCATCTTGCCTATCGTCCTATGAAAGCATAGTATTAAGCAATAGATACATGTTAGTGTTACAATAAATATGAAATAAACCAACACGTACTTTTCTAAATTTGGAACTTTCTACAGGTTTGTGGTCAACAAGACCTTTTGATTGAAACTCAATTCACATAAAATGATTCATTTCATATAGTCACATTTTGTTTAACTCTTTACAACTGATAACATTATTCTATACAGCTACACACAATGAAAAAAAATGAACTTCCAAAACTGTGCAGAAGGTGAACGAACAAAGAAAAACAACAACAAAAACAAAGAGTGTAGGAACAAGTACAGGTTGAACACAAGTAGTATGTTAATTTTCTGTTAGTCCTCTCACTCATGGCCCTTCCAAATTATCTGACAATTTGAATGGTTAGTCGCGCTGCGCTAGCTGTCGGATCAATCCCTACTTGAGTTTGTATCAGCCCGTTCTACGATCTTCCTTGATATGTACTAGAATTCTTGTGACACCATGTATTCAGTAATTCAAGGCTATCTCAAAGAGATCAAGGTCCTTGTCGACATCCGAGATCACGCTATCTGTATCATCCCAGTTGTGTCTACTTTTGCTGCTCTTCTTGATGTTGCTGGCAATGCCCGGGCTCTTGGTACTCGCAGAATGGTCGGGCATCCCGATCGATAAGAACTCGCGACTGTCCTCGTAAGCTCCGACGGACCGGCAACTGTAGCTCGGGGCTGATGGCAGGAGGCGCCGCGGTGCGTTAGCCGGCACGTACTCGAAGGCTGCCTGACCGAGATTTACGAGTACCGTGAGCTCGCAGTTGGCTGCCAGAACCGGATACAGAGGGCTCTTGTAGGCTTCCGAGTGGCACCGGACTACGTGGACTAGTTCGGAGTCGACAGTAAAGAACACCTTCTTCTTGCTCGGGCTGAACCCGCATCCGATCACTCTGCCGGCCGTCGCCCACTGTGTCCTGTTTGATTCCGACACCAGCTTGATTCCTGCAGAATTTGTTCAAATTATGTAATTTTTTCGACTGATCGATAGATACTACCGCAATGCAAAGATTGTAATATTACCGTCGAGCCAGACGGAACCACTGGACTGGAAGCCAATAGACCCTGGATAGGTGCCAGGGACCAGCTTGCTTTCAGAATAACCTCCTCCTGTCAACCCCAAGCAGACAAGAGGGCTAGCCGGTTCGGGTTCGTGCTCGTGCTCGGTCGGAGGATTTTTTCTCTCGGTTTCGCCTTTGGAGTGTACTTTCCGTGGATTCTGTCCGATCAGCTTCATACGGTCATCGTCGTCACAACCGTCGCTGTCTTTTAGTAGCTTCTTCGAACCGGATTCGCAATTTAGGTGCATAATTGTGATCTCAAAGTAGGCTTCCTGGGGAAAAGATGAGCCACCTGGTAAAGGCAGGCTCATCCTAACAGCATGCAGAGGACTGCTGCTGCTTCTGATCCTGACAGACTGAATGGCTTCCGAAGCGCCGGGCTTCACCTCCCACTTTATCTGTGGCGATTCTTGGGACGATACGGTGTCACCTGTAGCGCAGAGACTCCATAGTGACGATGACGACGACGACGACCGTGGGACGGAGGAGGAGCGGTCTACGAATACGAATTGCGAATACGGAGGAAACTGCTGAATATTCGGCTTCTGCTTCTGCTTCTGGTTCTGGTGGCCGGGGTGGAGTTGGTGCAGGCTTTTACTATGGAACTTGTCGATGGCGGCTTGGATGCCGTCCTCGCTCGGCCACGGCACAGCCGCGGCAGAGTTTGCGCTCGTAACCCGCTGCTGCTGAGGCCGGCGCTGACATCTGTGCCACCACAAGAAGAGGGTGAGCGGGAAGACTAGTACTAGCCCGGGGATCACCCCGGCTAGTATCTTGATCAAGGGTGTCATGTAGGAACCAGGTTTTTTGTCATGTACGTTTGTCTGGGTGGGATTATGGTGAGGGGAAATGGGAATTGTTGGCTTGAAGAAGCTTCAACGCCCGCGGAATCTTAGATGGCTGGCGAGGGAGGTGTGAACCAAAGACTTGCTCAATGTGTATTGCATTGGCAGGAAAGAAATGGTTGAGAATGAGCAGCAATGACCCAATCCAAAATATTGGGCATTCAAACTTCTCTTTGGTGAAGTTGAAGTCATTGTTAATTCAATATAATTAGTAGCAATGACCCAATCCAAAAGACAGGACAGCCCTGTTTGGTTATGTTTTTTTAACTCAGCATTCTACTTTTAAACGTAGAAAAGGTCCAATTTTGTGTTTGGCAACGGTTCACTCAATTTTGAAAAATCGCGTTTATAAGATCAGAAAATTTACTGTAGCGAAATAAATTTATATTAAATTCATGTAAACGAAATAAGTTTTCTAATTTTTGAAATAGAAACATTGTCCGCCAACAGTGTTGGTGAAAAACACAATAAACGTACACGTAGAAAAAAAAAAAAAAAAATTTAAAGTGGACCCCACAGCCAAAATTTTGCCAACACTGTTGGCTGAAATTGGGGGGGGGGGGGGGGGAGCAATTTCAGCCAACAGTGTTGGCGGAAATTGGCCTGTGGGCCCCACGGGTTCAGTTGGGTCGTTTGGTTTAATTGGTTTGGTTTTATTTGGTTTGTTTTATTAGTTTTTTCAATTAGTTATATTTTTTTTAGTTTTTTTTCTATTTAGTTTAGTTTTTTTTTTCAATTAATTTCTGTTTTTTTATTTTCTGTTAATTTATTTTGTTAATTGGTGGGGGGCCAATTTATTTTGTTAATTTTCTGTTTTATTTAAGAAAATATATTTTAACGAAATAAAATAAAAATAAATTAACAGAAAATTTACTATATCGAAATTTCAAAATTAACAAAAAATTAAAATAAATTAACTCAGTTGTCGACATGTATCAAAATTTTAAAATATCCCAAATTTCTATCCTTAAAATTTGTTAAAGTATTATGTTATTTAAAATAGTAAATTTATTATTGGTACAGTAAATATTTTGTAAAAAAAAAAAAAATTTACCAAAAGTAAAATTTGGAGGTCGAAACATCATTTTTTGCGATTCTAAAAATTTGGGAAGTCCGTCAAACGGTGAAACGGTTTATCCCGAAGTACTTTTCTATACGGTCATTTTGGCACAAACTGGGCCTTGTTTCGATCTCCCAGTCAAAAGTTATGATACTTTAAAATTTTATATTTTATATTTTTGCCTGTAATATGTACGTCTTACTTCGGATGAAAATTCTCTCTACACGAATTGTGTTACTCTCATCGAAAACATACAAATCGACCTATTGTGTGACGAAAAACGATTTGAAAACAAATAGTTATGGCCTTTCGAAGTCTGATCGACGGCAGACGTAATATTCGTACGATAGATTTTTTTTTTTTGGGTTCAATGATAACATATTTTATTTTGGATGTTAAACTAAATAAAAAAAATCAAAATCCAAAACTAAACTAAATACAAAAAAACTAAAAAAAAATATAACTAATTGAAAAAACTAATAAAACAAACCAAATAAAACCAAACCAACTAAACCAAACGACCCAACTGAACCCGTGGGGCCCACAGGCCAATTTTCTCCAACACTGTTGGCTGAAATTGTTCCCCCCCAATTTCAGCCAACAGTGTTGGCAAAATTTGGGCTGTGGGGTCCACTTTAATTTTTTTTTAATTATTTTTTTGCGTACGTGTACGTTTATTGTATTTTTTGCCAACACTGTTGGCGGACAATGTTTCTATTTCAAAAATTAGCAAATTTGTTTCGTTTGCATGAATTTAATATAAATTTATTTTGCTACAGTAAATTTTCTGTTGTAAGGTAGGTTCCAGAGAGGAGAGAAAAGAGGTTTTCTAATTTTTTTTTTTTACTTTTTTACTGTTGCGGGCTCCACACCCCCTCCCCAACCTCCCAAACTCCTGCCACTCAATTCTCTCTCCTCTCTCACATTATTTATCTCTCTCTCTCTCTCTCTCTTCGAGCTTTGAGGAGCCCTGAGCACCCACTACCCTCCGCCTGGACTTCGAGCTCCAAAGCTCCAAAGCTCATCGGCTTCGAGATCTCTTCGAACTCCTCAAGAGGGGGCTGCGTCTTCGTCCCCTCGAGATCAGCCTTCCCTTCTAGAGAACTCGTCGGTGTTTCATCGTTGAGAGGGGGCTGCGTCGTCGTCGGTTAGGGTTCTGGGACCACCGGCAACATCGACATAAGGTTAGGGTTTTGGAACCACCGGCAACGTCGACCACCGGCCTCATCGTCGAGGGAGGGGGCTGGAATGACGACTTAGGGTTAGGGTTCTGGGAAACACTGACAATGTTGACTTAGGGTTAGGGTTTTGGGACCACCGGCCTCGTTGTCGAGCACCGTGCCATGGATCGTCCCCGTGGCTTCGAACTGTGCCGACGACATCGAACTCGACTTCGAACTCATCCTGCGGCTGAGGTGGATACAATTAAAAAAAATACAAAGCCTATCGATACGATCTCAAAGACACAATGGGACATGAACAATGTGGACACAATTAAAAAAACTACTTTCTAAAATATTTTACCAAATAGAATCTTCAATTTTTGTTTTTTAAAATTACTTTTCAGATGAAAGTAACTAAACACAAAGCTAATTTTTTTATACTCAGAAAATAACTTTATAACTTACTTTCAGAAAACTATTTTTAGAACAAAATTTCAGAAATCCTATCCAAACGGATCCAACATTTAAACATCTCTTTGGTGAAGTTGAAGTCATTGTTATATATATATATATATATATATATATATATATATATATATATATATATATATTAGAGATGTGCGCCAGCCTTCATCCGTACTAGAGGAAGGAGAAGGTCCCCGCGGGCGGGACGTCCGTCTCCGCAGGCGGTGGTGGACAGGGTTGGGGGAGGCAAATCTCAGCACTGACATGGACCCAGGTTCGTCATCGGCGGGCGGAGTAAGGGTGGCCGCGTATCTTTCTGCAGATTCGGATTTGGGTGCAACGGTAACGGATCTGTCCGTCAATGCGGTGGTGACGACGGACGGCGGAAGAAGGAGCACCGTGACCAGGAGGCAGTCGCGGAGGGGACAAGGAGCAGGTCCGCGTGGACATCTGGGCGGCCGTCTGACGGAGGGGATTAGGACCAGGGTGGTCCGGGATGATCCAGGGGGCGCTGGGAAGGGAAGAGCATCAGGGACGGCCAGCCGGTCGGTGTGTGGAGTCACCGTAGCGAGTAAGGAAGTGGGAGGGGGGGGTCGGATGGCCGGTCGATCGTTGGTCTCTCAGAGATTACCGGGAGCAAGTCAGGGAAGAGCCTCGGCGTGGTTCGCTTCGAATCCGACAGAAGCAGGGGGAAGGCGCTATCCGGTTGGCCCTTCGGCTGAGAGGACAAGGATAGCGTCCAATTCCAATGGCAAGGGGGTGGAGGGTGTTGAGTCTACTCCTCGTAGCAAATCGTGGGCAGATTTATGTAGAGGCAATGAGTCTTCCAACCAATACGAGATGCGGTACGTGGCTTCGAAATATGTTGATGGGGAAGCACGCGCTTCTTTTACGGCTGAGGAGATAGCGGAGACGACAAAGCAATGACCGAACACCATAGTGTTATACATACTTGGGGACAAGCCCTTTTATGGAAAAATAAGGGCGTATGCAACACGCGTCTGGAGGCCGAAAGATAGCATGGAGTATTTTGTGCGAGACGATAGTTTTTTTGGGGTCAAATTTGGCTTGAGGGAGGATGTGGAAAGGGTCTTGCAAGGTGGACCATGGACGTTTGATGGCAGATTGATTATATTGAAGGAGTGGCTACTATGTACTAGATGTGAGCGTGATATTCTGCACACTATCCCAGTATGGATACGGCTTCCAGGCTTTCCGGTGTGCTATTAGGATACCTCCATGATCATGAAGGTGGCGAGCCTCATTGGTACACCTCTAAAGGGAGATGCTGTGACGAACACTAGATCGAGACTCCTCTACGCTAGAGTGTTTGTGGAGATCAACACAAGTTGCCTCTTCCAAGGGTGGTGAAGTATGATGTCCCATCAGGCGAGGTCATCACGCAGAAGGTGGAGTATGACTGGGTACCGCTGGTGTATCAGAAGTGCAAATGCTTTGGTCACGTGATGCAACACTGCAAGGAGGTGGAGGAGGTAATCAGGGATTGTCAGGAGAACGGAGGACATTGGCATGATGGGGAAAATAGGAGGAGAGAACATATGACTGTATAGGAATCTCCGGGGACAGAGGGGTATGGAGAGATGCAGATGGAGCATGATGGGGTACGACTCAGCCAAGTGGATGGGGGGGGGGGGGAGGCTCTGGAGGCTTGCAACTGGCTCTGGCTCTACCTGGTATCAGTGTTGATCGGGTGGGCAAGCCATTCTCCCTTGCTACTACTATGGAGGAGGAGGTAACCAAGACACATGACATCTTTGGCAGCTTGGAGGGGAGAGGAGATAAGACTTCTCTAGAAGCATAAAAAGTGTGCCTCAAATAGATGACGTAGTTTTATTTTACAAATAAACCCAACAGTAGAAGAGCGGGACACTTTTCACTTGTTCTAGAAGAAATACGTGCATTCTCTTACTTTGGCGCACTTTCCATTAATTTCAGAGGATGGAGCACTATTCAGAGAGTAGAAAAGTGACGCACTTTTTTAATGTTATAAAAGATGGCACACAAACAATTTTCTCTGTCTCTCAACATTTAATGCAGCAGACTGACAGCTGACAGATGCAGAAACCGAAGAGTCATAGGTCATCATTACAACGGAGCTACGACACGCAGACCCAGGTTGTCATTTAGCGACCCAATCGCAGTGTCATTCTTTTCAAAAGTGCGTCGCAGTGCCAATCTCTTCAAACGTGCGCCGTAGTGCCAATCTCTTCAAACGTGCACCGCAGTGGCAGTGCCATTTTCTTCAAAAGTGCGCCGCAGTGCTATTCCTTCAAAAGTGCGTCGCAGTGCCAACTCCCTCAAAAATGTACCGTAGTGCCAACTCCCTTAAAAATATGCCGTAGTGCCAATCTTACTAAAAATGTGCTAGTCTCCAGACGACTTCTAAAGTGCACATACTATGCTAACTGATAGTGAACAGTTATGAATGCATGTCTTACATGCCGTACTTCTCATAAAATGTGTACAAATAATTGTCTCCCACGACCTATGCTTTGCTCATATAGGAAGCTACGTGTCAAGCATGCAGCAAGTTGTGCACCCACTCATGCATAACGTGGGGTGTTAATCCACCAAAAGTGCGCGCATAATGGTAAAACAATGTTGACTATCCATAGTGCGCGCATACTCTCGTAACCGCTCCTAAACTCTATAAATACATGTTCTATACAACCAAGACAGACAGAGGGACACATGCAGCGGCTATCTTCAGAATATACACAGAGAGGAGCACATACAATCAGATAGAGAGAAAGGGGCTAAAATTTTCAAATCTTTATAATTCAAGAGCAGAGTGAGAGAAATAGAAGCTTCTCGTGCCGTTGTGCCAGAGCTTTCTTATTATTCAACTCTCCAAGTTGTTCACAATATTTTTTATATTTTTTGTCTTCGTGTGAAGTTCTCCGTCGTTGTGTGCATTTCTTCATCGTCGAGTGGTCCACAGAGTAAAGTGATCATCCACAGATCAGATCTCAACAGCTATATTTTTCCAGAATCAATTGTACTTAGATTCATGTTTAGGATCTTTTTTGTACTTTTCTTTCTTTTCAACAGTTTGTAATACAAAAGTTTCATATACATTTTTTCTCTTAAACAAGATGTCGACTCTGCTAGGGACTTCCTTCTCCTCTAATTAGAAGATGATAGCTCAACTCGACACTGCTTCGGTAAGCTCGACGCAGAAGACCTTGGTCGTGACGTTCGACCAACATGCATATGAAGAAATGATCCATTCTGGGGGTAGTGCTCACCCCTCATCCAAACTCAAGTCAAGAAAAACTAGCAAAGTGTAGGTACCCAAACCACATCATGCATATACCGAAGTTACTGACAACAAAGGAAAGAGCATTCTGATTGACGAGAGTTTCCCTATCAATTCTATTCAGATCAATGACTTGGTGGACAATTCTTTTACGTTAAACAAGGGATATAATTTGCGCAACTCGCACAATTTCAAGCAAAGGGTGATCCACACCCAAGCTTCTGAATCTCTTACGTTAAACAAGGGATACAATTCGTACAACTCGTATAATTTTAAGAAAAGGGTGATCCACACCCAAGCTCCTCAGCCCGCACATATTCGCTATAATATGCAAGACAAGCAAGGCATGAACACCACTTTCCAAACCAACCAACGCACAAATAAAGTGTTGGTAAGGGAGAATCATTCTCCTAACATCTTGATTACACGCACAATGGAGGGAAAATTATGCGCCACTCGAGTGCCAGGTCAAGACCTCCTTGCAAAATTAAATGCATGTAGATAAACTGTGCCAACTTTGTCTGTGCCACAAAATGTGCGCCAAACAGGAGCAATCTCTACACAACAAGCTGATTGTGCGCGTGTGTACACGAGGACTGTTAGAGACAACTTTCTCTCCTTCCTGAAGAAAAAAAAACTCGAGATATGACGAATCACTTGCCAATCAAGCCAGCACACCACTCTATACACAAGGGACCAAAAATATGCACAGAAGATTCAATATATCTCATGTAAAGAGGCTGAGTCTACCCTCTTTCTCATCTTTTCTTCCCTCTTTTGATTTACGTGAGCTTATTTTACAAAAATGTAAAGAGAGGGACCCTTCTGACATTACAACGGTATTTTCTAATGAACATCGTTGTAATTGTCATAGAGTTGTAATCTAATGTTGATGTGCATCAGCAAAACAGTCTGTATTTGACCGATTGACTTATACTATGTCTCATAAGCCTCAACATACAAAGCAAGTTGACAACCAGGAGCACGATAATGAACCATTCTTTGCTTCAACAAGAGGAAAGAACGGGAGGCGTCGTGCGACTAAAGAACATGTGCGCATGCGCGCGCGGTTAAAGAACATGCGCACTCGCCTGGGCGCTCGCGCGTTTAAGAACTTCTTTTTTGATCTTGATTTTATCTTCTTTGACAGGTCTGAGACTTCTAAGCCTTACTTCTCTGTGCGATCTTCTACTATTGATAAAAGAGCTCCTTCTATGCATGGCTATCTTTTCCCTTACCCGCAGCTAGAATTAGTAACTAGAATGAGAGCGAAATACAAAGACATTGTGCTACAACAATGGTTGAAGAACCTAACATAGCCAGATTAAGAGATATGGCTTCGCATCTTTCCTGTGGTAGGAGACAATCAAGACGAAGTTCTTCAAGAACACCCAGCCATAAGAGATTTGACCAACTCGTCAACTCATTTGAATGAGTATACCAAAATATTTGTTCTCGAAGATGGGAGCTCGATCGTTACGAGAATCCCCATTCCTTAGAATTCGAGGCTGGTGGTAGCAATCCCCTTGATTCTGAAACTGACAGTGTAGACTCCAACTACACGATTCTTTCTACCAATCCCTCTATCGTATACATGGATGTTAGCGTTTATGCCATAGGTCATGGACAAGAAGCTTCTCCATCAGAAGCTACCGAACAACGCCTCAACTCATTAGAGGCCGCTTTCAAGGATATGCACACCATAATGCAAAATATGCATCAAATGATGACAACCCAATATTCTGCTACACCAGCACCCATCCAAGTGGATTCATTCATACTTGCGTAGCCTACTCCCGAAACAACGCCTCTGCAGGATAACACAATTCCAGAAGCAGTCATAAACCAAGAGTCAGTAGCACAAACTCTTAATCCTCTCAACATTGTGGTGAATCTCCGCTGGTGATGATTTCTGTTCAGCTAGGATCCTATCAGTCAGCCGCACCACTCTGACCAGAAGATCCTCTCGAAGCTATTCGAGATTTGCGTGCATAGGTCGATTTTTTAAAGAACAAAGACCAACTCCGCAAGCTAGGAGTGAAACAGCCTTATCCTCCGCATTGGGATAATGTTTCATTCTCTCCTAAATATAAACCCCAATCAATAGTCTTATTTGAAGGTAGAACATCACCGAGCCAATATATCAATTATTTCAATATGATGATAGCTCATCTGCAGAAAGAGGATTCTCTTCTTACCAGATTATTCGTGGGATACTTAGCCGGCATAGCCTATGATTGGTATCACAGTTTACTGATAACTGCATATCCTCGTTTGATGATATGAAGTATCTTTTTCTCTCACGATTCTACGAGAGAGGCATGGATATGACGATGTCTTCACTCATCGATATCAAATAGAAGGAGAAGGAATCCACTTGTGAATTTATTAAGCATTTCAGGCATGTAACTCTGAAGTTATCCCCCGGTATTCCAGATTTCGCATTCATTGATACCTGCAAAAAAAACCTACTGCCTGTAGTAGAGATTTGGACAGGTCCAACTCAATTTTAAGACTGGACGACGTTCATCATCGGGGTTGAAGCTGCTGAAGGCAACAAGAAAATGACACGCAATTTTGGGTTATAAATGACCAATGCGGAAGGAAAGCGTCCCTCCAATAGTACGAATAATCGCAACAACAAAGAAAATGAGGCTTTGGCGATAAATCTTTCAAAGCGACCCACCTCTTCTCCAACACAAAATCCTACAGAGTCTTCCAGGCCTAAGAAAGAATTTTCCTTTGAAGAGAGCGATTTCTCCAGCATTTTTGAATGCTTGATAAAAAGTAACAAGTTACAGTTGCCTGATATCAAGCGACCAAATGAGGCTGGTAAAACTGTCGACCCAAAGTACTGCTTGTACCACTGATATATACATTATCCTACCAAGGCTTGTTATGTCTTGAAAAGGAAGATACATCAGTTGATAGATGGTAAATCTATCAGCCTTCACAACGAAGAGAAGATAGTCACTGCCAATATGATGTCTCTTCAATTCGGTAACTTTTCAGCACAAGAAGTCCCGAACGGTGTCGTCCCAATACCTCGAGCTATGATGAAAGTAATAAATCTTCCGCCGCCTAGAAGTCAAACAGAGAAATTGATGCCTCTTACCACAGATCATGGCGAGATTATATGGATTCATCCCGATCTGTTGTCAGATTGGGACCAGGGAGTAGCATCTTCCAATTCAAAATCTAAGAAGGGTAAGAAGTATAAATCATGTAATATAATTTTTTTGCATCCTCATTCAGACGGAGATCAGGACCAACATGAGGAAGATGTATCTCTCGATATCAGACTTCAAAATCTAAACATTATCCCACCAAGCTCTACTCGCAATCTTCACTTGATGCACCGACAATGGTCTATAATTGGCAGCGTTTCGCTATATAGGACGAAACAAATCTTCAGATCTTATGAATGTGTTCCTACACAAATTACTTCTCCTTCTTCTGCAACCATTAGAGCATCGACCTTGACTCAGGTGCTTGAGGAGGATCACCCCCAATTTTATCGATACAGTCAATAATATGTACGCTTGATACAAAATATGGGGTATAATTTCCAGAAAGTTGAAGGTTTAAGCTTTGGCAAGGGACGACGTATTCCTCTAAAACTTCGAGGACAGTCCAATAAATCTCATAGTGGATTAGGCTACGATGAGACCAGCCCACAGACTCGCTCCAAGAAGGGGCATGATAAAAAGAAACTCAAGTCCTGTAACATGCTACTTCTTTCTCCGATGCCCGAAGAAGAAGCCATGAATGATACCAGGTTCGGCAAAGATTATCATAAAACTTATAAATCTGTCCCAGAAGATATTCCTGACACTCTTTCTACTTCGCCAACTCCTGCTGCTCCGGTCACAACTAAACCTGTTCCTTCGAAGCTTACTACGATAGAAAAAGAAAAGAAAAATGAAGTACGCTTTGACAAATCTCAGAAGAAGAATATACCCCAAGGACTTAAAAAGCCCTACAATTTCAACATATTGGCATAACTGGCCAATACCCCAGTCCGACTCTCCATATTCGAGTTGCTTCGTTTGTCGAAGGAGACTCGTGAAGCTTTGAGCGAAGCTCTGATACATGTGAACTCATGCTTAGCTCAACTCAAGACTCCTGATGAAGGTCCATTAGCGTGTTCTCAATGCCACATGGTGATCAAGAAGATTCCTAACATCACCTTCACGCAAGATGATATGCTACTCAAAGATAATCAGCATGACAGGCCTCTGTATTATACCAGTTACATCGGATCTATTATGGTAAACCGGATTCACACCGACCCTGGTTATTTACTCAGCATCATTCCTAAAAGTCTACTGAGAGGATTGAAGATACCGATGCACAACCTATCTGCTACCAGTACAACCATTCTAGGCTTCAATGTTGGAAGAAGTAAACCACTGGAAAAGATATGCCTAAAAATTCAGATAGACGATCTACGTACATGAGTCACATGCTATGTGATTGACTCTAACGTATGATACAATGTTTTATGGGACAACCATGGATACACGAGCATAAAATTGTACCATCCATCCTTCATCAATGCTTCAAGTATGTGAACAGTAGAGGAGAGGTCAAAACAGAGGTAGCTGACCTTAACCCTTTCAAAGGTGTCGAAGCCTATTTTGCTGACTCTACACTCTATACATCGGAGTATATGAAAGAGGAAGCTAATCAAGCTAGTGATGAAGCTGAAAACACTCAAAAAGAAGAGCCTCTGATAATCAGAGTCAAAGGACGTACTACTCGTCCAACTCCTTAGAAGCCTCTCGGCATCGACCTGCACAAGTCATCTCCATTGGTCATCAACCTTCGATGTAATAAACAACAAACACTAAAAAATGAGCCACTCGTTATCGACCTTTGTCGTTGTCGCGCCCCAGTCCCAAAATACGTAGGACCAGGAATACGCGACACGCCAGCTACGCATTCGACCAGACTCTGGTCCGACTCGAATACGTATAAGCTGTAATATAAAGGGCACTATCTAAATATCCCGTAAATACAAACATCTATATCTCAATCCACAATGAACAGAAATATACAAGATAGAGCTACATGTGCTAAAGTCGGCCGCCCAATAACACACAGACTCGAATAGACTCGAGAAGAGATGAGTCTACAAAAACTAGGCTACAACAGCAGATGAATAATCAATAGGAATACAGTAACCATAATGCCAGTAGAAATAATATGAGTACCTGGTACAATGCCTGCAAGCCATGCAACTCCATCAGCAACTCCAAATGCTCTGTAATCATTTATGCTGCAAAACTAGCAGGGGACCTGGTCCTCAGAGGGACGTAACAAGGTACAAAAATACAGCATGCCAAAGTACAATAGAAAGTACAAGTGTAACGACGGTGTAGTCTAGCATAACCAACTAAGTGAGACACAGTTTGAAGATAATGTTCGGCGCGTGGGCTATCCAAAATAAAATTGTAGCTCCGGACACGGAAACACATGGGACGTACCGCAGCTCCGGGCAAAGAGTCACACGGGTGATACAACTACTCTAGATACATGATCACTACATAAATAGTACATATACATATATAAGCGCGTGCAGAGGAGTCCAAACGTCTAGTAACTGTCTTCCCCTTCCCAAGCGGTCAATGATTGTGCGCTGAACCTGAACCTCTATCTAGCAGTCTCTTCGCACAGAAATAACTATCAACAACGCGACCCTAAGGTCATCCCAGTCTCCAGTCATGATGTCAGTATCAGGATACAGGAAATCTGGCACGAAACCAGTGTATGAATGTGTCCTGGGATAACGATATACTCAGGTATGTACATCGAGGTGTTACGAATATCTAGCATTCATTACAAGATGTTACGACGAACGTCTGCACCCGGTTGTGATCCGGACGTGAACTATCGATCGTAAATAAATACGCGCATAATGTACATAATAAAATAATAAAATATCTATAACTGAAATACAGGGTGGCAAGGTACACTTGCCTGAGTTCGGCTGCTGAAGATGGGGATCCGGTACCACGTCCAAGTCTACAGGTCCCGTAGTACCTAGAGACGAGATACAAACTAAATCAATAGACTATCATATGGCAAGCAGGGATGTGACACACGTCTAAATATATGCTCAGACTCAACTACAACTCACAGGGACACGACGCTAGAGGGTTGACCAAGGTTGACTCAGAGCACGTAACATCTAATCAAATTAAACATCTGTACAATATCATCAATCCAAACCTCAATCTTACTATGTTCATCACGATATTCCGTGGTCCAACACATGATCCAATCCTCAGTTTCACCTCAGTGTTCATAGATGTTAACATGCACATTGACTATCATCCTCAAAGTAAATAATTAATTTATTTATTTTAAACCCTCAATTATTTACAATTATCTATCATTTTATAATAAACTTCTCCTCAATTAAATTGACTTGTTATTATTCATCCCTTATAAATATCCAACATTTAAGGATCACGACTTATACTCAAATAATCGATCAACAATGCATATATCATTATGTATAAAACCCTAAAGATCTCATATGACATTAAATCCTAACTTCATTATTTATGTCACAATTCCATCCATCATGTGTCCATGTCCTTAATCAATTTATTTTTAAACCTTAAATAATTAATTTAGCATTTCTACCATTTCTTGCATATAATATCACTAAAATCCCTACTCAGCATTTAACCATTAATTTCCATATTATACTTACGAAATAAACCCCAAAATCTCACCTGCAAAATAACCTAAAAATCTCAATGCATAAATGTAGCCCTTAAATAAAATTGTTTCATTCTCAAACCTTAAATTTTAATGTACCTATAATTCCCAAGCCTCGAAGTATATATTCTATAACATCATACCCCAACTCCATGCATATCCATTAATTTCATTTTATTACTTATGTAAATAAACCCTAAACACACCTCATTAAACCATAATTACATATCATTAACACAAGGTCATTTACACTGCACTATATTTACACAAAATAATATATAAAATTATAGAGAGGGGGGGAGTGTTTTCACCTCGGCGAGGTGGCGGGGTGACCGTCTCTGGCCGGAGGGGTGGTCCTGCTGGTGGTGGTGATGATGTGTGGAGGTGGTGGCAATGGTGTGATGGTGCTGGTGGTGTGCGGATGGGGATGCTGGCCGGAGAAGGGTGCAGCAGGGGTATGGAGTGGTGGTTATGACGATGATGGTGAGGATGTTCGGCAGAGGGCGGAGGCCGGTCAAGGTGGTGATGTGATGGTGCTGGTGGTGGTATATAAATTGGAGGTGGTGGTGGAACGGTGGCCTGCCGGAGAAGGGAGCTCGTTGCAGTGCTCGACTGCCGGAGGGGGAGGCTCGGGAGAGGTGGTGGCCGTGAGGAGCGAGGGAGTAATAGCTGTCCAGAGTGAATGGGATCGACGGGGTGGTCGTCGATGGTAAGGCGGTGGTGGCTCGTGAAGCTGGAGGTGGTAGTTCATGGAGCTGGAGCTCGCCGTGGAAGACTGGAGATGGCGAGGTCATGATGGGGGTGGAGCTCGGCTAACCGAGGATTCAGCGGGTGGCTGCAGTAGCTCCCGGAGGTGGGCTCAATGATGGCACAACGGTTATGCTCAGGTGGAGGCGGCCGATCCTGGTGGTGGGGTGTTGTTGGCCGAGGGGGAGGGAAAGTCCGGTCGGGTGGTGGTGCTAAATGAAAAGGAGAAGTGGAGAGGAAGAAGAAGGAGGAAGGAGGAAGGAGGAAGGAGGAAGGAAAGAAATAGGTTCGGCTAAAATTTTGTGAGGAGGGAGGAGAGAGAGAGGGGGTGGGGTTCCCTAGGTTTTGGGGATTAGGGCCTGGATTGGAAATATGGGAGAAAGATACATTATATAGGGAGTTGTGGGTAGAATGGATGGTGTGGATGAGCCCATTTCAAATGAGTGGCTCAGATTTCTCATGAAGAAAATTTGTTCATTCCAAGGGGAGAGTGGGGTTGGGTTGAATCGGTCAAGGGTGAGCCTTCTTCATTGGCTTGGACCAATGAGGGAATGACACCTAATGCAATATTTACGAATAAGTCCCTTAAATTTGGGAATTTGCACAAACACATGAAATGATAGAAAAATTATGGGGGAATTGATGTTTGGTTTTTGTAGGGTGAGGGGGTATTGTGTGTTTTGCATGGACTTAATTAAATGGGCATTGGAATTAAATTAGGATTAAAATGGGATTAATCAAAGTTGGTATCCCCAATTTAATTAGAATAAATTGTCATGTGCTCTTAAATTAAATGGGGGCACATGGGACCTCAATTGGGAGTGACTCAAAGGTCAAGAATGGTGTAGGATTGGAGTCAGTCTTGGACCCTTTAGTTGGTCCGGCTCAACGGGTTAAGTTGGTGTCTCAAAATTGATGGTAACGACACAGGTGTCCGATACGGGATTAAATATAGGATTTTGGATACGGGAAGTTGTGCAATTAATTTAGGGCACATGGATTTGATTTTGAGAGACGGGAAAGTCCAACGCCTAAATTGGCGTGTCAAGTCAAAAGTGCAACAATCTGTTAGAATTTATGGGCTGATGTTGGGCTCCGAATAATTCAACAACGGTAGTGTGCGCCGAGGATTTAATTAAAATAACCAGACATCTGTAATCTTACTCTAAACCTCAATCAACTGCTGCTATACCAAAATTTTTCATTCCATACAAGACTATCTATAGAAATAATTGAGGGGGTTTACAGTCATAACAACCAATCAACATCAGTAAATCAACCCTTAGTCATCAATCTTGCCAAGCCTCCTGTCAAGGCTGAAGATTCTGCCGACTATGTGGAAGATAAAGAAATCTTATATTTCATGAATAAAGAAGACTACTTCGCACTATATTGATGTTGAACTCTTTGCTGAAAAATTCTTAGAGGCTCTTCACCTCTACAAACCTCTATCCATACTCGTAGCATCTCCATTCCAATATGGTTCGTTATATGAACCATATATAGAGGCATACTTCATAGTCCCAGTAAGATAGGATAAGCAATATTAGATAATTTTTGGTAAACTAAAAATAAAAGAGTCGCATAGACTAATGGTTCTGACGAGGATATGGGGAAGATACAACCGTATCGTTACAGTCAACCAGCCAAGAACATCATACAAGGGATGATCTACAACTTAAAATCTGGCTTGGGAATAAATTATGGAAAATGCAGACGAACTCCTATACGTCATCTCTCTCCTGAAGGCAAGCCGAAAATATACTACCAATGGATTGGTCGTGGTTTGGGATATGTTACACCACCAACAAGTCCTGAAAGTTCAGAATCAGAAGAAGAGACACATTCTCATTCTTTTGACTCATGATTGTGGGATTCTAATGAAAGCATGGGTGACGTATTCAAACATGCTTTCTCTGTAAATATGGTATCAAATGCCCCAGATGAGGAAGACGTTGAACTATTAGAACCATTCAAAAATGATATATGGGCACAACAAATGGATACTCATTGGGAGCTTTAGTTTGAGCAACGTGAACCACCTACATAGGATAAAATAGTCCAAATTAATGTAGGAGAAGAATATTCTCCAAGACAAATCTTCATTAGTAAGAGTCTTCCTGAAAAAGATCCAAACACTTTACTTCAGCTAATAAAGGAGTATATCGATATCTTCGCCTGGAGTTATGAGGACATGCTTGGCCTAGATCCTCAAATAGCCACACACAGGCTCAATATTCTTCCGAATGCTAAACCGGTGAAACAACAATGACTGTTCCATCCGGATATGATGGTACAATTGAAGCAGAAGTCAAAAAACTCATAGCATGTGGCTTTGTTCGAGAAGAGTAACATCCATACTTGGTAGCTAATGTCATTTCAGTAATGAAGAAAAATAGAAAAGTCTGGGTCTACGTAGATTAGATCTGAACTCGGTCTGTCAAAAAGATAATTTTTTCCCCCATCATATATGTCATGATTGACATTACATGTGACTTTGAACGTATGTCCTTCATGTATGGATTCTCAGAATATAATCAGATTAAGATGTCGCTTGATGACAAAAAATATACCTCTTTCCGTACACTATTAGGAGTTTACTGTTATACAGTCACGCCCTTAGGCTTGAAGAATACGGGTACAACGTATCAACGAGCCATGGGTACAATTTTCTAGAATTATTTACAAAAAATAGTAGAATGCTATGTGGATGACATCGCTGTCAAGAGTCGCTACAAAGATGATCACCTTCACGATTTGAAGACTGTGTTCGAATTGATGTGCCACCACCAGTTGAAGATGAATTCAACTAAATCCTTTCTGGGAGTCTCCAGTGGCAAGTTCCTTGAATTTGTTATAACTTCCAAAGATATTCACATTGACCTCGATAAAATCAAAGCTATCCTCGAAATGCAGCCTCCGCGTAATCTCAAGGAACTTCGTGGTTTGCACGACCGTTTGACATACATTAGGAGGTTCATCTCCAATCTCTCGGGTTGATGTTGACCCTTCACTCAGTTAATAAAGAAATGTGTATCCTTTGTTTGGAATGAAGTATGTCAAAAAGCATTCGACGACATCAAATAATATTTAACAAATTCGCCAGTTCTGGTATCTCCGATCGTAGAAAAATCCCTTTTGTTGTTTATTTGAGCAATGTATCTCTTGGAACTCTTCTTACACAGAAGAGTGAAGAAGGCTATGAACAGACGATCTATTATCTTAGTCGCATGATGGTCGGCCCTGGACATCGATACAATCCGGTAAAAAAAGAATGCCTCGCTTTGATGTTTGCTATTCAGAAGATATGACATTACGTGTCAGGTAAAACCATTCATGTCATATCTAGAGTAAATTCTCTCCGGGTATTGATGACCAAGCCGAGCACACTCAATTCTCGGTTGGCTATATGGGCAATGCTGCTATCACCTTATAACATGATATATGTCCCACAAAAAGCAGTGAAGGGTCAAGCGCTAGCTGATTTCCTGGCAACTCATCCTGTACCAAAAACTTCCAAACTATACGAAGACATCCCAGATAAAGTCTTAGAATCTAATATGGCAATGAGAGATGACACCTGGCAACTATTCTTTGATAGCGCATCAAGAATAGGACCCAAAGGCAACATAGTAGCTGTAGTTGGCATAATCCTAGTATCATCTAACAAACTACTAATTCATCGAGCATATTATCTCAGTGAACCATGTTCCAATAACGTAGCAGATCATAATGCTCTACTCATCAGTCTCCAATTAGTTAAAGAATTGGACATAGAATATCTTGAAGCCTATGGAGATTCTAAACTGATAGTCAATTAGATCAGAAGAGATTATGAGGTTCGACATGAATACCTCACCCCTTATCATCAAGCAAAAATTGAATTGACTTTTACTTTTAACGGATTCTTTGTCACTACCACATTTTTTAGGAAAGGATATTTTAGTAAATTCATATTTAATTAAATATTTTGCATGATAAATAATTATTTGTTGTATTATTTAATTGTTGTTAGATGTTAGTTATTTATTTTGGACTTATGTTAGTGGACCTAACTAGTTTAGTTTAGACTCATGGACCAACATGTATTAATTGATATAATTTAGCCCATTTAGAAAGCCCATTGTTAAGGAGATGGATTAAATTAATTAAACCATTAGACTAGAAGCTTCTCTCCTTAATTATTTCTTCATGAGAGACCCCAATGGGTATATTGGATAATTCATAGTAGCTTGAGGGAGGAGAAAGAGGGGTCGGCCTATATAGAGAGGGGGAACAAATTTCTCTCTCCTCCTTTTATTAGGAAATTAGATCTAGAAATTCTCTCAACCAAAATTTTTCATTTCTACTTCATTTTTCTACCAAATTTTATTCCAATTCCTTTCCAAATCACCATTAGAGACTAGTGGAGCAAGAATCTAGAAGGAGGAAGCAAGGATCTACAAAGAGGAGCAAGAATCTACAAGTTGGAGGCCAATTTTATCACATTTGGAGGTTTCATTGGGAATTTATATCCCAATAGGTACAATTTAGTTTTCCCCCTTTAAATTAGATTCTAAATCTGAGATTTAACTATAAAAAATCAACCCATATGCATAGGCTACCCATAGAATTTGGTTTTGTGTTCATAGGAGGCCTATTGTGAAAGTTATGGTACTTTTTGTGTCAATTTTGGGGGAATTCCGAGATTGACATTTGTTGTGTGTGTGTCAATTGGTCCTATAGATCAATTTGGCATGTGCTTGTGTTTGGGGCTAGTGTCGTGTCTATATAGGTACGTATAGGTCGTATCCCATTAATTTGATAATACGTGTTGATTTGGGAGTTTTCTCTCCGATACGGGACTTTGTACATGTCATATTTTGACACAGACACGTAGATTTATGTTTGACTATTCGTATTGTTCATAAATAATATATGTGACTTGTTCGTGTCCTTCGGGGTACGTTTGGATGTGTGGTGGACTCGTGTCACATGCGTATCCTAGATCTAGTGGGATACGGTGTGATACTCTCCATGTGTTTGTGCAAATTGTATGTAGATATATTCTTGTGTTCTTATTTTATGGAGAATATAATTGTATATATATATATAGATATATATAAAAGGTGGTGTATATATATTTATGTAATTTTGTGTCTTAGATCTATGTATATATTATAGGTGTATATATTGTATGTAGCTATTCTTATATATGTATATATAATTGTATATGGTAGCATGTATAAATATGCATAAGTAAATAGATATTTATAGGTAGTTATAATTATAATTATATAATGTGTGTTATATATGGTGAATAATTATACGTATATATATATATATATATATATATATATATATATATATATATATATATATATATATATATATATATATATTACTATGTATGTTACTATGTGTATTATGTACATAATCCTATGTGAGGGTGTATGTATAGTTATTGGTAGTAATATATATATATATATATATATATATATATATTGTATATATATATATATATATACGTATTAGTGACAGCGGACAAGAGCATCGCAACAGCAGCAGAAATGCCAACAGCAGCAGCAGCCATAAGAGCAACAACAACAGCAAGCATCGCTGAAAGGCAGCAATAGCAGGCAGAAACAGCAGCAGCAGGAGAAACAATGACAACAGTTGGCGACAGTTGTAGGAAACTGTCGCTGAAACAACAGCAGTATCAGCAGCGTATCAGGAGCTTTAGCGACAGCTTTGGCAATAGTTGCAGAAAACTGTCACTAAAACAGCAGTGTATCAGCATCAACAACAGTCTTCAGCGACAGCGGGCAGGATTTTAGCGATGGTTTGACAGTTTTCTATTATATATATATATATATATATATATATATATATATATAGTATTTAATATATATGTAAATACTTCCTAATATGCTAATAGTATTTATTGTATACTATGTGTGTGATAAATAAGTATAGTGTGTATGTATATTACGGGTAGTTAGTATAAACAAGTTTGTGGTATTACCCTGAGATACCAAGGTAAGTACCAAGGTAATTGGGGATACCCAAGGTATTGGGTTTGGGTATCAAGATTATGGGTTTATGTTGTGATACCAAGTTGGTTCAAAACCAAGGTACCTATTTGATATTTGTCTTTGAGATTTTATTTAATAATATTGTTTTGGCATTTGTATGTGATATTTTACCTATGGATTTACGTATCCGAAGATACGGTATCCTAGTATTTTAAGATATGGTTTTGTGACCTAGAATTTAGTATTTGAACCCAATATTTTTGTGTTAGACTTGTGCAACCTAGAATTAGACAGTTGACCATAGTTGACCTTAGAGTTGACTTAGTTTGACTTTTGACTTAGAATTGACTTGTTGACCTAGAAGTTGACTTGTTTAACTTATTTTCTTTTTGGAACCTTGTATTGATGTTGTATTCCATATTTAGGTCTTCAAGGCACCGTCTCAGACATCTGTGAGACTATTCATTGGACTTCAGGCAAGTATATTCTCTGATAGTTTCTCATTTATGATGTTCTCTATGTTCATTATATCTATTGTAGATATCCATATTTCTTGACATGATGGTTACACGGATTGGTATATCCAGATCTCGTTATGAGATATTATTTCTTGTATATGGTGTATCTTGTGCAAGTCTTATTTCATTGATTATCTTGTGCATGTACAGACACCGATTCTCGGGAAGATTTGCTACCCTCCTAGAGAATCCCGTGCCATAGCATACCATGGTTGGATCTATTATACCAGTCGGGGGTGGGGAGTATTTAGTATAGATATGTGATCATACCTTCCTATGCAAGTATTATTTTCCTGTGTGTGTTGGTCATACACCGCACGTATGACTAACCAGGCCATTATTCTTGTACAAGTTTTCTTGTGCAAGTTTTCAAGCCGATCACATGTTAAAGCTAGTGCTCACTCACTTAGTCATTAGTATTCTTGTTCATTGACATACTGTTCATTATTGTATTTATTCTAGTATTTTCTTATTGTGTATCTCTTGTATCTATTGTTGTATCTTGTATATTCACATCTATTTACTGTTACATAGTTTTTATCATTGATTAGAACTGCTGTTAGAGATGTACTCTACTCCTTTCCTGACTGGATATATTTTTCCCAGATGACACTGAGGACTGGTACCCTACACATTATGGACCTCAGGATATTGTGGGTTTAGAGTTAGAGACCCTGGCTCAGGAGGTACTTATCCCGACTGAGACATATGACCCGGGATTAGTACCTTCTTAGTATTTCTTGTAGTGGATTTATTTCCAGCTTATTTTGTTTATTACTTCTTTCAGACTCATTGATGTATTATTTTAGACTCATAAGTTGTATATGACTATTCTATTCTTTATCATATTCGTGATCGTTCTATCTTAGTTCTGTGATTGAGTATATTATTATTATTGGTGGTTCACTATATTGCTAGATAGTTTACTCAGACAACGTTCTACCTCCGATTCTGCGGCGTAGGCTGGGCATTATTTCCGACTTGCAACCTTACATTGGGTGCGGGTCGTGACACTCTTCATCGAGCATGTGCCTTATTTACAGAATATGGAAGCTGATGCTTTGGCCGGCCTAGCAGCATCATTAGCTGTTCCCCTAAAGAGACGACACTCAATTATGATAACAGGACAAGTGTTATTCTATACAAAAAAAAATAACTTGCACTTGAATATAGTTATGTCATAACTTCAACTTCCATGGATAAAGATTGGAGAAACCCTTTTATAGACTATGATGCTTATGAAATTCTTCCAGAAGATCTGAAATAAGCCACTTTCATTAAGAGACGCTCACTCCGATTCTACTATGATGCCTCATCCAAAATATTATATCGTCATTCTTATGATGGATTGCTGCTACGTTGTCTTTCCAACCCTGAAGCAAGATAATCACTCCGTGAGGCTCATGATGGCATCTGTGGAGCACATCAACCGGGTCCTAAATTACAAGACTACCTCAGGAGAATGGATTATTATTGGCCCATAATGGTGGCAGATGTCGTAGACTACGTTCGTAAATGCAAATTATGTCAAATTTATGTTAATTTTATCCACCAACCAGTAGAGTTCTTACACCCTACAGCTGCCTCCTGGCATTTTAAAGCTTAGAGAATGGATATTATTGGTCCAATCAGCCCTTCTTCTTCTAGAGGACATCGGTTTATACTTGTAATAACTAATTACTTCTCCAAATGGGCAAAAATAGTCACACTTATCGAAGATTATATGTCCAACGTAATTAACTTTGTCAAACACCATGTTATCTATCATTTCGGTGTTCCCCAGAGGATAATACATGACAACGGGCTACAATTTGCCAGTCAAGCATTCTATCAATTCTGTGACAAGAATCAGATCCAGAATATAGCATCAACGACCTACAATCCAGCAGCTAACGGCTTAGCAGAAGCCTTCCACAAGACCATAATCAAACTCCTTAAAAAGTTTGTCTTATTCAACAAACGCAATTAGAATGAGAAAATTGGGGGGGGGGGTATTTATGGACTTACCGTATGACAGTTCGAACTCCAACTGGTTGTACACCATTCTCTCTAGTCTATGGATGTGAAGCGGTTCTTCCACTCAAAATCCTGATACCTCTCAGAATAGATATTGCTAATGAGCTAATGGTAGAGAATAATGATCGATTACACCTGTAAGAATTAGAAGTATTGGATAAAAAGTGCCTGCAAGTTCAACAACGCATTGAACTATATCATGCATGCATTTCAAGAGCTTTTAATCGAAAGGTCAAGGAAAAAATATTCCAAGTCGGTGAATTGGTCCTTTCAGTGAGGAGACCTATAATCACAACCCATAAGAGTAAAAACAAATTTTAGGCTAAATGGGAAGGTCCTTATGTGGTGGAGACAATATTCTTCAACGGAGCCTACAAGCTTGCTAAGCCTAATGGAGATTTGATAATGATGCCTATTAACAATAAATTCCTTAAGAAGTATTATGTCTAAGCACGACATATTCTTCTCCTTCTCTAGCAGATTAAAATAAGATGTACAACAAAATATATTTTTAATCCCCAGCAACTCGTAGCCTACACAGCCTTTCGAACTATTACCTATATTCATTTTTGAATAAGACATGGCTAATGGGTCCTCAAAGTTCCCCAATGGGACAATACTCATATTCAATGGAGCACTCTCGTTGAGATCATCTAAACCATTCTCTCCAACCAAAATATTCCATTCTTAAAGCCCATTTGTTTGAAGGATATCCTATTCCTGATCCCCGGTTGGGTTGGAAATAATCTCACATGTTTATTCACCAGCCAATAAGTGTAATATGATTCATGTCCATATTACTCTGAATCATATTTTATTTATTATCCCCTAAAGAGAAGATAATAGTACGCTCTTGAACTACTCATTCTTCTCTTTCCCGATAGAGTAAACTAGTGAACTATCATATCCATATCACCTCTGATAGTATTGTATCCTATAAAATTTATCATTTGTACTCATTACAAGTATGCCTCGAGTGATACATCTACTAAATTCTCCCATAGAATTATCCTGCCATGTCCATAATACCTCTGAGCAGATATATATTCAATGGGTCTCAATTTGAAAGTATCACTAAGGTAATTTTTTTTTCTTTATTGATAAAAAAAAATGAGGAAAAGGATAATACAAATTCTTAAGAAGAGGATGGATCAGAATCTTTCGAGTTGTTCATAAACATCACAAGAGCATGCAGAATATAAACTTCCGATGATTCAAGCAGTTGACGTACGACATCTGTTTGGCTGATTCTTCTTGTTTTCTCGAATCAACAGAATGATAGAGAGAATCAGTGATCTTATTCTGGAGCGGAGAAAGGCCGTAACCAGAGTTAGCTGTAATGGGTGGGAGAATAGTCAATTCATCAGACTTTTGTTCCTCCTTCAGAGACTCGTTCTGGGAAGCCATTAGCAGATTCGAATGAAGAATATTGAATTTAGTAGTCGACTATTATTTATAAGAAGTGGGGCGATGGTTTAGATTTTTCCACGTGATTCATTGACAATAAGGGTAACGATTCAGAATCCTACTATTAATAAGGAAGACGATGGTTCATATCCCCATACACGAATAGTAAAGAATGCAACGGTTCATTCCCCAAACGAAGAGCAGAATACAAAATGTACAACTGTTTTGTATGATCGGTCCAAGGATTTCCATGTGCACACATTTGTCTGATTGACAGAAAATATTGCATAGTGCGCATGACCAGACAAGTTGCAAGAATTTGCGCGACAAACCACATAGTGTGCGTAAAATCTAGTTTTCTCTAAAAAATATATTTATGCGAGTATCAGTGGAATGTCAAGGAAAAGTCAACATATTAAGTATTTACTGGCGTACATCGACCAAAGTCTTCAGTCAGCAATACGCATACAACATAATAAAGTCAAAACTAAAATTTTATTGATGCTTAATCATGATTACATATGATGGAGAACTATCACAACTAGATTTTCATTCTAAAAAAAATCATGATTATACATATGGAAATCTATTACATCTAGATTTTTCATATGATGGAGATCTATCACAGAGCTATCCCCATCTTTGTGTGCTGTCTGCTCCCGATGCAGATGAACTGAGGTACAAAAAAAATAGGCTCCTCTGTGCAAACCATAGTACATGGAAAAGAAATCCATGCTGTGGGCGAGGATGCTATACATGACTGGGCCTGTTTAAATTAGCACGACCCTATTTCTTTTGGACTCGATGAGGACATGGCGAGTCGAACAAAAGATATTCCACTATCGCCATCCAGCGCCACCGCTAGAAGCCCCCGTTGGGATTCTAATCCTAACCATGTAATCAACACAGGGACCATATTAAGAGAGTGATTCCAGCAAGTTGGGTTTGAATACAACGAACAGTCTTCTAGGTAATTCATTTGTTCAACACGAATGAAAAATCCTATGATATCCTTCCATGCTCCATAACACAAAGAGCTCAGCGGCAATGATCTCCAGACGGGCCTCCCAACCATCATTGAGAAGCGTCTCCTCTTGCGTCTTCTCGGCGGACAGCAAAGCCGATGGAGCCATACTGCTTCGGTCATCTTCGTAGACTCGTACTTAACAGTGGACATGCTCAAGTCTCATAGCAAGAAAGAGATGAGTCTAGGAATGTTTGGTAAAGTTTTGCTCCTATTTATAAGAGAAGACATGCCAAGTATGGCATAACTCTCAAAAATTATTCCTAAAAAGCTGCCCGCATCTCCAAAAAAGTCTTCTGCGTCTCCTCAAAGATCGCATCAAAACCAAAAAAGTAAGCCAAAGATACGCATATGTCAGCCACGTCAGCAAATCCGTTAGGATTTTGTCCAGAGTGCACGCACAAAATATTTGAATAACTTTTATGCTTCTAATTCAAAGTAATTTTGAATTCATCTAAACGAATTTAAAACTTTTGAAGGGGGTCTTGTAGAAGCATAAAAAGTGTGCCTCAGATAGATGGCATAGTTTTTTTACAAATAAACCCAACAGTAGAAGAACGGCTCACTTTCTATTTGTTCCAGAAGAAAGACGCGCATTCTCTTACTTTGGCGCACTTTTCATTAATTTCAGAGGATGGAGCACTATTCAGAGAGTAAAAAAGTGGCACACTTTCTCAATGTTATGAAAGATGGTGCACAAACGATCTTCTCTCTCTCAATATTTAATGCAGTAGGTTGACAGCTGAAAGATGCAGAAACTGAAGAGTCAGAGATCATCATTACAGCGGAGCTACGGAATGCAGACCCAGGTTGTCGTTTAGCGACCCAACCATAGTGTCATTCTCTTCAAAAGTGTGCCGCAGTACCAATCTCTTAAAAAGTGCACCGCAGTGCCATTTTCTTCAAAAGTGAGCCACAGTGCCATTTCTTCAAAATTGTGCCGCAGTGCCAACTTCCTCAAAAAATGCACCATAGTGCCAATCTTACTAAAAATGCGACAGTCTTCAGACGACTTCTAAAGTGCGCATACTATCCTAACCGACAATGAACAATTACGAATGCATGTCTTACATGTCGTACTTCTCATAAAAAGTGTACAAATAACTGTCCCCCTGACCTATTCTTTCCTCGTATAGGAAGCTACGTGTCAAGCATGATGCAGGTTATGCACCCACTCATGCTGAACGTGGGGTGTTAATCCACCAAAAGTGCGCACATAATGGTAAAACAATATTGACTATCCATAGTGCGCGCACACTCTCGTAACCGCTCATAAACTCTATAAAGACATGTTATGTACAACCAAGATAGACAGAGGGACACATGCAGCGGCTACCTTCAGAATACACACAGAGCGAAGGACATACAGACATATAGAGAAAAAGGGGCTAGAATTTTTAAGTCTTTAAAATTTAAGAGCAAAGTGAGAGAAATAGAAGCTTCTCGTGCCGTTGTGCCAGAGCTTTCTTATTGTTCAACTCTCCAAATTGTTCGCTACATTCCCTATATTTCTTCGTCTTTGTGTGTAGTTCTCCATCGTTGTGTGCATTTTTTGATCTTCGAGTGGTCCAAAGAGTAAAGTAATTATTCGCAGATCAGATCTCTACAGCAATACTTTTTTAAAATTAATTGTACTTAGATTCTTGTTTAGGATCTTTTTTGTACTTTTTTTTTCTTTTTAACAGTTTGTAACACAAAAGTTTTGTATAAACTTTTTCTCGCAAACAACTTTCTGTTATCTTTTATCACTCTCCGTTCCTGATATACGTATTTGGAACGTATTATCTCTTGCTTGTATTTATTTTCTACTTATATTATTTCTTACTTGCATGATAATTAGGTTGCATGCATAGAGACTAGACATATCCTTTGGGTTAAAATGATTCATGGTTTATTTTGTGGGTTTGTTTAGTCATAAGTTAAACCCATGGTCTAAATCTCTTCCTTAGCTATATAACCAAATATTTTCTCTCTCTTTCCTCATTCTTCACTTTCCTTCTCTTTCTTCTTTATTTAGGCAAGTACATCTTGCAAGAGAATGGAGAAACATGTTATTTTTATTTTTTTGAATTTTTTTGTATATTATTAGTCTAATATATGCATTTTTAGTTTCTAAGCATGTTTAGTACTTAGAATTTTTGATTTTAATGGATGGATTAGTGTAGATCTATATTTTTAACTTAGAGTTTTATGTATTTCATAAGTTTGATCTATTAAAATATAATATTTTAGAAAATAGTTATTCTATGTGATGGAGCACTCTATTTCGAGAAATTTGGCTTTTGTTTTACTTGATTCAGAGTTAAAATGAGAATTTTATGAAGGAACAAGTTTTCGGGTTATTGGAGTTTTTTTATGGCAGAATTTGCTGTTTTGAGATGAAGGAGTTCCATGTGATCTAGCCCCATGCGCCCCCTCCAGCATGCGCCCATCTTGTTGGACGCATGACTGATTTGCATGCGTCCTGCATGCGCTCTGCATCCCATGTGTCCTGCATCTTATACGTCCCGTATGCGCCCTGTATTGCATGCACCATGCATGAGCCCTGCATTCCATAAGCTATGCATTCTATGAGCTATGCATTCCATGAGCCCTGTATTGCATGAGCCCTATATTCCATATGCCCAGTTGGTACATGCGTCTCAGCCATTTTATTTTGAATGTTTCTTTACTCTATGCGGTTGATCTTGAATATGGCCGTCGAAGATAACGAGTGGGTTTCCTTATTCCCCTCTCGTCGTTGTACATTTTACTCTTTAGGGCGTTTAGGCATCGACACCTGTTAGCCGGCATATCTGGATATTTAGTTTTCTTTTCATGACTGTATATAAATCAGACTGCAGCTGTAATATGATCATATACTTTTCTTATTCCCCCACTTTCTTATTTTATACAGTTGGTCTCCAGAATATTTTGATGGAGCGTTGGGGACGCCTTATTGTTTTGTCATATATGCTCTATGATTATTGTTTCTTGTTTGATTGATTAAGACGTAGATGTTCGTGTGACCCTAAGTGACCTGATTGAAGCATGCACCCCTTGTCTAGTTACAGCGGTGATCGTCGTACGACGTATAGTACCTTGTACGGGATAACTGGCCATGTCCGTCTCTATATTTTGGTACTGGGATGTGACAAGGTTTTAATGGTGGCCCATGCAGGTCTGTTCTTCAGACTTGTGGGGTGTCATGGTCATAGGAGTCTCAATCAAACATGATCCTTCTTGAAATTCCTGAATTCATCCTCTGCGATACTCAGCTTGAATTATCTAGTTGGTTGCTTCCTTGTTCCTTCTTGTCCTATACTTGATTTTTTGTGTGCTCTTCTTTAGGTTTTTCCCTCCCCCAGGTGTTGTAGCAACAAGAGAGGCAGAGTTGCCAGTAGAATAAGATCCTGTAGAACCCCATCCAGGGATTCAAGTTGAGCCCATGATAGATGCGACAGAGCAACGGGCTCCAGATATTTTCTTACCTCCCGTAGTACCGACAATATTTGATACCCCGACCTTGCTACAAATTATTCGAGGAATATTGATTGCCTAACAACACCAGATGGTGGAACAACAACAACAAAAATAGCAACAACAGTGCCAACAGCCTCAACAGCTAGAACATAAGGTTATGTTGAACCACGGGTTACAGACGGCTCTAGAAGGAGACGGAAGAACAAATTCTGGGACATCTGTTAGATTTTGCAGACTAAACCCCAGATATTTCGATGTCACGGAGGACACCATCACGGCAGATGATTGGCTCCAGGATATTGAGACTATTCTGGCAGCAGCTAAGGTTATGTCTGAGGAACATGTTGACAAAGTCCGTTTGCAGCTCCAGGACCTTGCACAAGATTGGTGGACCTCGAGGGAGGTAGGATTGTAACGTCCTATTTTGTGGGACAATTTTAGAACCCAGTTCAATGCAAAATACTTTGGGATTGTGGCTCAGTATGAGTTACAACAGAGGTTCACAAACCTCAACCAGAAGTTGGAAGGATAGTAGATGGTTATGCGGCAAAGTTTTGCCAACTAACCAGATTTGCTCCAACCATGGTGGCAACGGAGTTGGAGAGGGCGATGGGGTTCCAGTAGGGACTTCACTTAGAGATCTTACACATGGTGAAGGTGCATGACTACCAGACTTTTGAGGCGGTATTGATAGCGGCCAAGAGGGTTGAGCTTACCTCTCAGGGGATTGCATCAAGAAGAGTAGACCGGAAGATATCTCATGGATAGAGCAGTGAGGGAGGACCAGTACCACAAAATTTAGCACCATCCGATGGCATTCGCATCCATGACGTAGCACAGAGGAGGTTAGTGACCTCGACAGTGATAGAACCAACTCGGCAGCAGCAGCCAAGGCAGCAGCATCAGCAACAACAACGTCGGGGAGCACTGACATGTTGAACATATTGTGGCAATAGAGGTCATACCCAGGATGTTTGTTGTGCAACAAATAAACTATGCTTGAGGTGTGGAAGTCCTGATCATAGAGTGTCACTACTACATTTTCAGAATAGGGGTATTTTTATTATTTTTTTATTATAAATATTGTGTATATATTTTTATTTATAATGTGCATGTTATATATATTGTTACTTTTATTATTATTTGTTAGTTGATTAGTCTATTTTAACTAGACTTGACCTTAGTGGACCATACTAAACTTGACTTGACCCATTTAAATAGTTAGTCATGACTAGGTTAATTCTATTAAACCTAATTAGACTCAAGAATAAAATATTCCTCTAGTAGATCCTATTCATGAAGGAATGAGAAGGGCACTTGAGTCAATTCAAACATTCCTCATCCTAACCCTAACCCTAACCCTAGAGGGAGCTTATATAAGCCTCTTTATTCATGAATAATCCTTAATTTCTTTTCTCATTATTTCATTCCCAAATTTGAGAGCAAGCCCTAATTTATTTATTTTAAATTCTATCTCTCTCATTCTCATTCCAAGGAGGCTAAGGAGCTTGAAATTGCTAGAGGAGCACTTGAGGAGGGAAGCATTGGCTTGAGGATTGTGTCCAACTTTTATTTATGTCCATTTGGTAGAAGACATTGGGAATCCATCTCCCAATAGGAAAAACTCTTGTCCCTCTTGTTATTTTAGTTTTTAATGGTAAAATAAACCCCTAGAAACCTACCCATGGCTAATGACAACCCATAGGAAGAAGAACTAGGTTCTTTGGAGACCTATTGTGAAAGTTACATTGAGTTTTGTGCTAATTTGGGAAAAACTCCGAATTTGGACCACTAGGTGTTTGTAAAAATGTTTCATAGGGGATTTTAGAGTGAAAAGCATGTTTTGAGAATGTTGGTGTATCCTAAATAAGATACGTAGTGTCATGTCATGGTATCTCATGATACGCACAATTAGATTTGGGTATGCATATTATTTGTGTAGTTGGTTTTGTATTATGTTATGTGTGTATAACTATATGTACCTAATTATATTTATAGGTATATACGTATATCTATATGTATATATATATGTAATTATATATATATATATATATGTGTATGTGTTTATATATCTATATGTAAGTGTATATATATGTATAGAGTGATACACCTAGAGGTGTGTATATATATGCATGTGTGTGTTTGTGTTTATGTGTGAGTGTAAATATATATATATATATATATATATATATATATATATATATATATGGGGATTTGATACATGTAGATGATATAAATAGAGTGTATATATATATATATATATATATATATATATATATATATATATATATATATATATATAGCAATGGATATACATAGAGGTGTATGTGTACTAGGTGTTTGCGAGTTGTATGAGTGAGGCAGAGCAGTTTTCAGTAAGGTAGGGGGAAATGTCTATAAGTGTAGTGTTTGGTGTGTGTGCTCATGATTGTTAGAGAGAGAGGAGCTTTCAGCTCGACAATAACTAGCATGAGGGGTGAGGGATGCTAAAATTGTACAGCTGCCGCTGTGCATTTGTGATGCACAGATCGGGATAGATGGGGGGGGGGGGGGTGGAGACCTGCAGTATTAGCTTGCTGCATTTGCAGCAAGCAGTGGGTTCTTCTGCAACAACAGACCTGGGAGCTCAGACAGCAAGGACTGAACTATTGTAGTAGTAGACTTGTTGTCCCTGCAGCATATGTTGCACACAGCAACATGCTGTATTCTGCAGCAGTGAGGTAGTATGGTATCCATGTAATACTCCAGTACCAGTAAATAAGGGTAAGTATTAGAGGGTTGTGTAAAGTTATCCTACTTGGTATCAAGGTGTTAGAATTAGATATTGGGTAGTATCTTAATATGAGGTAATGAGATTAGGCCAAGTATTATGATACATATGGTATTAGTGAAGACTTGGTGAATGTTGCAGTTATTGAGGATATGAATATTCAGATCTGATAGGATTAGGGGGTGTTCCCTGTTAGTTTTAGAGTGGTGGGTTATGCTAGTAAGTGAGGAGTTAAAGGGAGGACGTGCCAAGTTAACAAGTGTTTTAGGTGAGTGTCAGGTGCAAGGCTTGGTGGTGTTCAGTTCAGGTAGTGAGATAAGGGTAGGCTCAGGTATCAGTTATGGAGGAAGTACTTTAATGAGATTAGAATAGACTGGCACATGATAGTATCAGTCATGATTATATATTTAAATCAGGTAGGGGTTCAGAAATATTGGAATCAGGAAGACCAAGTGGTGGGTGAGATGCAGTGAAACTGCACAATGAGCCAGCAGTATTCAGTATCGGTTCCAGGTATCGAGTTGGTTTAGCATGTACATTGGGTAATGGTTTAGTTAGTATAGGGTATTAGTTAGTTATATACTTAGTATGTGATAGATAGTTAGTAGTATACTTAGATAGATGTAGATAAGAAATGTGTATTAGAGTATGAGTAGGATATACCAAAGATAACTTTCAGGTCACGATATAGGCATTACGAATTCTTAGTTATGCCATTTGAGTTGACCAATGTGTCACATCCCAGTCCCAAAATACGTAGGACCAGGAGCACGCGATACGCCAGCTACGCATTCGACCAGACTCTGGTCTGACTCGAATACGTATAAGCTGTAAACTACTGCTAACTATCTAAATAATCTAGTAAATATAAACATCTATGTCTCAATCCATAATAAACATAAATACATAAGAATGAGCTACATGTGCTAAAGTCGGCCGTCCAATAACACACAAACTCGAATAGACTCAAGAAGAAACATGAGTCTATAAAAACTAGGCTATAACAACAGATGAATAAACAATATAAAATAACTATAAATGCTGGTAGAAATAATATGAGTACCTGATACCAATGCCTGCAAGATAAGCAACTCCTTCAGCAACTCCAAATGCTTCATAATCGTATATGCTGCAAAACTGGTAGGAAACCAGGTCCTCAAAGGGACGTAACAAGGTACAAAAATACAGCATGCCAAAGTATAACAGAAAGTACAAGTGCAACGACGGTATAATCTAGCATAACCACCTAAGTGAGAAACAGTTTGAAGACAATGTTCGATACGTGGGCTATCCGAAATAAAACCGTAGCTCCGAACACAGAGACACACGGGGCGTACTGTAGCTCCGAGCACATAGTTACACGGGTGATACTACTACTCCGGATACAGGAACACTATATAAACTGGACATATACATATATAAGCGCGTGCAGAGGAGCCCAAACGTTTAGTAACTATCTTCCCCATCCCAAGCGGTCAACGATTGTGCGCTGAACCTGAACCTCAATCTAGCAGTCTCGTCATACTAAAGTAACTATCAATCAACGCGACCCTAAGGTCATCCCAGATTCCGGTCATGCTGGTAGTATCAGGATACAGGAAATCTGGCACAATGACAGTGTATGTATGTGTCCTAGGGTTACGATATACATAGGTACGTACATCAAAGTATTATGAACATCTATCAATCGTTACCAGATGTTACCGATGAACGTCTGCACCCGGTTGTGACCCGGACGCGAAGTAATGATTCTAATCAAAAGTGTGCATAATGCATATAATAAATCAATAAATATCTGGTAACTGAAATACAGGGTGGCAAGGTACACTTGTCTGGATCCGGCTCTGAAGATGGGGCTCCGGTACAACGTCCAAGTCCGCGGGTCCCGTAGTACCAAAAGACGAGGTACAAGCTCAATTAATAAACTATCATGAGGCTGAAATAAGATGTGACACACATCTAACATATTTTCAAACTCAGTTACAACTCCCATGGATATGAAGCTAGAGGGTTGACCAAGGTTGACTAAGGGTATGTTACATCTAATCCAATTAATTATCTGTACAATATCATCAAACCAAACCTCAATCTTACTATATTCATCACGATGTTCAGTAGTTCAAACCATGATCAAATCCTCAATTTTATCCCGGGTCTTCACAGACATTATCATGCACATTGACATATCTCATCCTCAAATAAATTATCAATTATTTATTAAACCCTCAAATATATACATTCACTATGATTTCATAATAAAACTTCTCCTCGATCAAATTCACTATTATTATTCACTTCTTAATAATCGACCAATGTTTAGGTATCACGACATATACTTAAACAACGACCAACAATGCATGTAACACTAAACCATAAAACCCAAAGTAGTATTCACCAACCTTAAGGCTCGATAATAACCATTGTTTTGATATCACATACCATTTCACCATACTTTTAATCCTACTCCTCAATAATATTTAATATCGCATCATTAACAATAAACAATATGCATAAATTTAAAAGAGAGACCCTAAAATCCCATCCCTAACATTCATATACCCTAACCACATTATAGCATTCTCAACCATCAAGTGCATATAGTACATAACACCACTCTCTAACTTAATGCATTCAAAACCCTAAACCTCAAATCAAACTTCTTAACCCTAATCATAACTATGTTATTTTAAACCATAAAAATATTACACTACAAGGAGTTGGGGGAGAGGTTACCCTGGCGTCGTGGTGGTGGCCGTCTTTGGCCGGAGGGGGTAGTGGGGGTGTTGATGATGATGATGTTGATGATGTTGATGTTGATGATGAGGATGATGTTGATGTTGATGATGAGGATGATGATGATTAGGTTGATGACTATGCTGCTGATGGTTGATGATGATGCTGATGATGGTGAGGAGGAGAGGCAGGGTGGCCGAAGGAAAGTCGGCCGGATGGGAGTTGGCCGGAGGGAAGAGCAGTGGACCGATCGAGATGGTGGTGGTGCGGGTGATGCCGTAGTCGTGTAGGGTAGTCCGTGAAGGTGGGTTGTGGATGTTGCAGCGGGTGACAGTGAAGGAAGGGGGCTCGGTCGAGGTGGTGGTGGAGTGGTCGGGTGAGCTCGCCTGAGAAGAAGGTGATGGCGGGTGGAGGGAGGTTGCAGTCGACGTTGGGTTACAGTCGGAGAAGAAGGTCGAGGGGAGGTCGTCGGTCGAGGTGGGTCCGACGGGGCTGCTCGTCGGAGGTTCAGATGATGTCGACGATGGTGTTGGGGTGGTTGCTCGGTCGGGGGAGGCCGGTGATGGCGGCGGTGGCGTGCAGCAGTTGAAGAAGGAGAGGGAGTGGCCGTGGGGGAGGGCTCGGCCGGTTCTGGTGGTGGTTGCCGGAGTAGGGGGCGGTCGGGTGGTAGTGGGTGATTGGGTGGAGGGAGGTTCTGTTTAATGGTGAAAGAAGGAGAAGAAGAAGAAAGGAAGACGAAAGGAGGCTTCGGTTTTGATGTAGGAAGAGGAAGGAGAGAGAAGGTGGGGGGTTTCCCAAGTTTTTGGGGATTAGGGCCGGTTGGTATGTGTGCATAAAAATATATTATATAGGAAAGGGTGGTGGGGAGTGTGTGGTGATGATGCTTCCTAATTTCAAATGGATGGCTCGGATTTCTCATGAAGAAAATTGTGTTCACACCATAAAGAGGGGGTTGGTCAAAACCGGTCAAGGGTGAGGGTGAGCCTTCTTCATTGGCTTGGGCCAGTGAGGTGATGACACCTAATGCAATATTTGTAAATAAGCCCCTTAATTTTGGGTATTTGTACAAACACATAAAATGATAGAAAAATGGTGTGGGAATTGGTGTTTGGTGTTATGTAGGGTGAGGGGTGTTGTGTGTTTTGCATGGGCTTAATTAATGGGGGATTGGGTTAAATTGAGATTAAGTTGGGGTTAAGTTGGGATTAGTCAAATTTGGTATCACCAATTTAATTAAAATAAAATATCATGTGCACTTAAATTAAATGGGGCACATGAGGTCTTAATTTGGAGTGACACAAAGGTCATAAAAGGTGTAGGCATGGTGTCAGTCTTGAACCCTTTAATTGGTCCGGCTAAACGGGTTGAGTTTGTGTCTCAAAATGGATGGCAACGACAAAGGTACGCGATATATAATTAAATAATGGATTTTGGATGCGGAAAGTTGTGTAATTAAATTAGAGCACAAGGGATTGTGATTTTGAGTGACGAAAAAGTACAGGACCTAAATTGGCTTGTCAAGTCAAGAGTGCAACAATTAGTTAGAAATTATGGGCTAATGTTGGGCTCCTGTAAAACCCCTAATCCTAAAAACCGTAATAAGTATTTAATTAATTATTTAATTGATTTATAGTAATTATTAGCTAAATAGAAGAAATAGAATTTATTGAATTTTTATTTTAGGTGTTTGTGTATTTAGGGAATTTTTGGAGCAATTATAAATTTTCTTTAATTTATTCCATGTAGGAGACCCAGTGGACAGCTGATAGATTAATTGTATGCTCTAAAATAAATTCTAGAATTATATATATATATATATATATATATATATATATATATATATATATATATATATATATATACATATACATATATAAAGTTATTAATTAGAAATAGAATTAGAAAAAAGAAATAAAAAAAAGGAATTAGAAAAAGAAAGGAAAAAGAAAAAGAAAATAATAAGAAATCCTAATGGATCTAAACCCGCTAACCAACCTAGCCCTACCCGGCCCTTAGAGAACTAAGAAGCAGCAGCAGCGGCTGCTCTCAAACCCCACCCCCCCCCGCGCGGAATAAAATCCCCCTCGGCGCTACCTATATATATGTATATGTAAATTCATTGTAAACCCTAAAGCCCTAACGCCCCCTAAACAATCTCGACACCACCGCCGCCAACCCTGAGCGCCGCCCGCCGTTCATCGCAGGGCCGCCGCGCCGCCGGAGCCACCCCGCGCCCCTCGCGAACACCGCGCACCCACCACAACAATAATTGAACAGCAACTTACCTGTGTTCGTACCCCGATTTCCGTACCCTCGCTTGACCAAACTCGACCCCGTCTTCACTGGTATGATCCTCCCCTATCTCCCTTCCAATCACGTGGATTAGTTTTCTTTGTACAACGCATAAACCTAGGCAAAAATTGACGCCAAGTCAATGAAAAATCACGACATTAATCTCAGAAAATTCTGTTACGGTGACCCATGTTCACGGACTCGTATCTCCTACCATAGAGATCCAAATTTGGTTTTTCTTTTTGGTATGCGAAGACCACCTAACCTATTTTAATTCCTGTTAAATACAATATTTTAGTTGTTGCTGTATGTTAAATTAAATTAGATGGAAAACTCCGAAAACCTGCTTTTTATATCTTCCAAAATTTGTGATACGGAGCGCGCCCCACCAAACAGGACCGCCCCGTCGTGTACCAAGTGTACCAAAAGCTGTGTACAATATACCCAGATATGTGGGCTTTCGCGAAAACTGATTTGGACGCGTGTGCGCGTCAGAATCAGCCCGTATCCATAGAAATTCCCCCGTGTCGCAACTTTTGCAAAATCCTTGGGCATTTAGTGCACGCTCGTCAGAATATGACGAAACTTATGCCATTGGACTCGTGGTATCACGCTGGTCCTGTGACCCAATTTTCATACAATTCTGAGACAGTTGACCAAGTTGCCTATTGGCGGGCCCTACGGTTGACTTTTTGGGCAAAATTGTGTTCGGCTCATCGGAATCCATATTTGGACATACCGTTGAGTTCGTACTAATATTTAAAGTTTATTTGATCTATAATTTATCCTATTTAGAGACCGTTATCCCTGACACACTTTTCGGTGCAAAGTGGCCCACATGTGGATCCTACTTTGACCCGAAATTACCGATTTGCCCCTGTGTCCAAATTGGACGAAAGGATAGTGGTTTCTAGATATTTCTCTTATTCTGGGAACGTTGGTGATGTTTATTTCAGCATCCGGAGACGTTCATTCTGAGATCGTAGTTTCTGACTCTTGGTGTTTGACATCTGGACGTTATATTTTGCAGCTCTTTTGCCAGACAAGTATACCTTATCATTATACTGTTATTCATAATCAATATGTTGCATGCATCTTTATTTTTTGTCATTAGTTCATATATTTTAACTGTTATATAAAATGCACGTCCAAGGAAACTTGGGTGCAACGACGGTGTCGTCGTGATTGTTTTTATTATGTATATGCATTGACCTTGTTTATGAGACCGCCCCATTATCATAAAGCATTATTATGTTTCATTTGACTGTGACATATTTTTATACGAGTTGTGAGTCTCATATAGATCACGGACGTACGTATTAACTGATCATCGGTACGCGTGGGACGTGCGTTAGGGATAACTGCTATTAGAAACTTTGTATGCTAGTAGACTTGGCAGTTATTAGAGGTATTATCATGTCATGGATGTGACATACTTAGAGCATGGGGTGGGGAGAATAACAAGTAAGGCGTTTAGGCTCCTTTGCACTTTCCTTTTGTTCGCCCGAATTCTCCGCCGGAGAAACGAGTGGTGATGACCACTATATATTATATATTATCAGGCGGCCTCTGCCGTTCAAAAGACGACATGCTTTGTAGGCCCCTGGATCTCCAAGAGAACCATGCCAATCCCATTTTTAGCCAGATAGCCCAAGCGTTGGGTAAGTTGTTCTTAAACTGCATTCACTTAGACGGTTAGGCGACCCATTGGATATTTATTTCAGTACTTTATTGGCATACTTTTGTGTATCTTGTTATGTCCCTTTGAGGACCTGGACTCTTCCAGGTATAGCTGTTCTTGAGTATTCGCAGGAGCGCAGATTCGGATTGTTACATATGTTTCGATGAGGTCTTCTCTTCAAGCCCATGGTTGTTAGTTGATATTCTTATATTATGTTTATTGTGTTATACTTATATATTCTAGTTCGGCAGTGGATTTATTTCCATCCGACTATCATCTTAGATACTTTATATTGAGATCTAGTTTCATAGATATTGGTTATTTATTTATATCTGGTTTTCAGTGGATGAGATTTAGATTATTCCTTGTGACATGTGATAGATTTATACCACTTGTGGATTATTGTTCATTATACAGCGTACGCGTGTGGTATGATTTTCATATATTGGAGTTGTCATACCCATGCGGCTGGCATGCTTACGTGTCCTAGTCCTACATATTTTGGGTCTGGGGCATGACATATTTTTAGTGGTGGCCCATGCAGGTCGAGAGCATATTGTCTCGGTTACGTTACTGTACTGAGCAAGCCTGCACCTAGGAATAGAGTATAGAATCTCATCCACAATTGACTATGATTCATCTTCCTTCTATCTGTTCTATTTGAATAATTGTATCCTGCTTGATTTCTGTACTTCCCTAATAGTTCCTTGAGTATAGCCCCCTCCTAGAATATAGAAGTCCCTGTTGTTAGATGATAAGTAGGGTAACCTTCCTATTAAGAGTACAACTAGAGTGTTGACACATCACTGAGTTAGAATACTTAATGAACCATAGCACCCTTACTTGTAGATGGATTGACCATTATCCCTTGATAATTAGGGATGACTTGAGATAGTATAAACACTACTAGAGTCAGTTAAAAATTTGACCATAGTGTTTGACCCTAGCTTGAAGGAACCAATAGAGATCCAAGATTTAACAATTGGACTAAACCTAACTTTTATAGTGAGATAATATTAAAACTATAAAGTTAGATCATTGTCTTATTATTAGTAGACAACACCTTAGGAAGCCTAGAGGAATGTAATCAACACTTTTTCCTTGATCATACCTCGAACATAGCAACTAGCATACCACTCCCCCTTAGAAAACCATGATGCTATCTAGAGCCCTCTATTTTAATTGCATATATTGTTCCTCTGCGACCTTAACGTTCGCTAATTGTGCGACGACTAAATTATGTTCTTCTTTTCTTCATCTTTCAACTCGTGCCACCTGACACTTCTGATTGTAGACCAAGTAATTTTATTCTATGTTAGGATATATAGTTTGCTAGGATTATAGTTATAATCTTAAATTTAAAATTTTTGTGCTTGGTAATTAGAACTCGATAGTTTTGAGTTATTCCTGTAGATTGTGATCGATAATTATCCCTTAGTTTTAAATCACGTAAATTGTACCCCCACCTCCATACGAGTTATATCCCCTTTTCCCTTGAGGCTAGTAACCTTTCCATTCTTGCTAATGACACTTGTTCCATAAGCACTATGACTAAGACTTAAGATGACCAATACCTATATAATACAATAGGAGACCCTAATAGATACCAAGATCTTTTCTCGTATACCCTAATAAGATTTCTACTCTATTTACAAGTGCAAGGTTATCTTATAGAATTTCCTTTAAGACTGTCACAGTTTATTATTTTAAGTTGGGTAGTATGCCTCACAACCTAGTAACACATAGTCCTCTTGACCCATCGATGCAGTGTAACTGAATGACATTAACTATATGCTAGCATAAGACAATAGTGTTTATCCAGACTGTAGAACTTGGAGGCCCATACCCTATTTAGTCGACTAGAGACTTAGACAAGGAGTTGTATGACAACTGTAGAGATTGTAGAGTCTTATCTTCTTTGTGAAATTGAATTATTTGTACTTTCTCTCATCATAATCCAGCGTATTTATAATTTCTGTACTACCTTGATTTATGCTGCTATTATAGCCTAGTTTTGCAAGCTTATCCCTTATCGAGCTTGTTCATGACATGTATTATTGGAGTACTACACTAATATATTTTAGAATCAGTATATTAGGGTCTAGCTAACCTTAGTGCACTTGGTTCGCCCTTTGCATAACTACTTTACGTGGATTGAGATATATAGTGATTAGTAGACGAATGTACTTGCCCTCTAGACATGTATGAGCGTATCATATCGGTTACATAACTGGACTAATACGAGCATGCGAACAAAGAATTACCAAAATAGGATTTCAATCCACAACTACCTTGACAATTTCTATTGAATTCTTTAAATACCTTGATCCCCATACTTCTATTCTATTACCTCTCCCTTGAACTCTTTATTATTGATCTCCGTCTTCCCTTATTTCGGAAAGACAAAATCTCGTGCTTGGTATAAGTTTGATATACAGATAGTACTAGATATACCTATAGGCCAATCGCATTATTTGGTGACTATCTTTTATAATTGATTAAGGGCTTATCATATATGATATAATTGGTGTTAAAGTTTTGAGGATTGAATGACATGAGTAAATAAATTAAGGAATATTTTTCTTAAGTGTATAGCCTTATATGATAGATGAGTAAATTCTAAGTTGGGTAGAAGTCGCATTGTTAATTTGAGGTTAAATTATTTTAGATTGTGATCAAGTAGGATTAGATTGAGAGATTAAGTCATTTTAAATGTGGAGAATTTTAAAAAAAAGAGTTAGATGATGAGTATTTAATGAATTTTGAAATCTTGATATGTCGGACCAAATATTTATACCTTAAGTACATGATTTAAATTTTGAATATTGAAGGTAAATCATCAATTTGAATTTTGAGGATAAATATAGAATTTCAGACTTGAACATTGGTGGATTGAATTTAAATTTTTTATAATTTGATGATTTGAATTAAGAGTTAAAATTTGATTGTTGGATTAACTATTTAAAATATTGAGGATATGAATTAAATTTAAAAATTTGAAGAATACAAAAATTCATAAGTGAAAATAGGAATAATATTGGACTAGAATTGTTTTCTAGGGAGATTATGATAGTTCAAGATCGTGATGTAAAATTTATATACATATTTAATTCTTGAAGATGTTATATGGATTTAATTTAAATTTGGATATTGATAATTTGAAAAAGTGAGAAGAGATTACAATAGGTTGAATTTTCATTGGAACAGTGATTATCTTAACCTTGAAGTGATTACGATGGATTTGATTAGAATTTTTATTATCGCAAAGAGATTGTGATTGACTTGCCTTATGTACATGAAGGATTAATAAATTATGCCTTATTTTAATTTTGAGGACAAAATTATTTTAAGTTGGGTAGATTGTAAACTCCCTCACCAAAAAATTAGGCCTACTTGGTTAGATAGAGAAACTAGGGCTAGTTTGTATCCAATTGGAAATAGGACACGCCATTTAATTATACAATATTTATATCACTTAGCACACCTTACCGTTGCTTCGATACTTGGAGCACTACACTAGCCACTTCTTTCCTACAAACTTTACATCCTTGTCCTAGACATGCCCGCCATCTATTCTGACCTTTGCGTAACTTATAAATATGCTCTCTTGTGCTATATTTTAGTCGCAAAATATTCGTCACGAACGTTATTTTTTTAATCCTAAATAATTCTAACTTTGTATCCTTGTGCGTTCCAATCGAAATTGGAGACACAATCTTGACCCGTTTCGTACAACCCAATTTATGACAGTATTCTACTCTGAGTCCCCTATGCCCATGACCCTTGTGTCCCACCTAATTTTAATCCTATGTACTTCTAATTAATTCAAGAACACCTTACGCATTAATTTTAATTAATCTAACCCAATTTTCATCTTTGTGCAATTTTCTAATTGTTGGGCACATTTATGCAAAAGTGCATTGAGGTGTCCACACCATTGGACAATACATGAAGAAACCTATTTTTTTTTCCTTCATTATTTGGTCATGTAAAAATTTTTTTCCATAAATTTTTGGAACGTGCAACGCGCAACATCGCCCCCTCATTTAAACCTAGCCATGCATTTTATAATACAAATTATAGCCCTCCAAACATCCCCATGATAATTGGAAAATCATGGAGGTTAGGATGGAGGAAGGTACAAGATAAGCTGTAAATCTCTATCTTATACCAACCTTGACTTTATATTGTGGCTTAGTTTTAATTTCGAGGACGAAATTTTTATAAGTTGGGTAGAATATAAAACCCCTAATCCTAAAAACCATAATAAGTAATTAATTAATTAATTAATTAATTTATAGTAATTATTAGCTAAATAGAAGAAATAGAATTTATTAAATTTTTATTTTAGGTGTTTGTGCATTTAGGGAATTTTTGGAGCAATTATAAATTTTCCTTAATTTATTCCATGTAGGAGACCCAGTGGACAGCTGATAGATTAATTGTATACTCTAAAATAAATTCTAGAATTTTATGTATATATATATATATATATATATATATATATATATATATATATATATATATATATATATATATATAGTTATTAATTAGAAATAGAATTAGAAAAAAGAAATAAAAAAAAGGAATTAGAAAAAAAAGGAAAAAGAAAGAAATCCTAATGGATCTAAACCCGCTAACCAACCTAACCCTACCCGGCCCTTAGAGAACTAAGAAGCAGCAGCAGCGGCTGCTCTCAACCCCCCCTGTAGCGCCCCGTTCCCCCAGTGCGGGGAGTGCGGCTAAGAAACACAAACGGTATCGTTCGATCGGGATAGATTGAATTAAGAACTCGTCCTCGTTATGGATTTGTTTCTTCGGAATCGATTCCCATATTCCGTGGACCGTGCCCCCGGGATCGACTTAGCGGCAGAGTCAGGAGGGACCTCTCCGCTGCTATCTTTTATTGCCTCGATTTTCGATGTCGCTTGTTGCTTTCGTGCTTTGAGTTGGTTTTGGGATTTGCTTGTTTTCCTTGAATAGTTTCGATGGTTTTTATTATTTTCGTTCATTGAACTGCACTTCGATTTCGAGATTGGAAAGAGAGGAAGAAGTATTAATCGAGATGTTCGTGTGCAGGTGAATGAGCAGTAGGCGGCTTGCGAGCGGAGTCGTGAAGCGCCTCTTTCCTTCTCCTTTCCTTCCAACCAAGTGAGTGGCTACCAACCCGATTAGCTAGTCCTGCTTCCAAGCTTCACATCTATAAAAATCTGCACTCTCCTTGCCCGATCAAACGATACCAAGTAATAATAAAAGAAACCAAGATAAAAGAGAATAGACTTGGTTAATACTGCTTGTCAATCAAACTGTGAACGGTTACTTACTTGCATGCTTGTTCGTTCGGAATATTTATCATATGCATAATACAAGTTAGAATCTATGCTCTTCTTTAAATTATGCTATGAATAGAACTCATCCTGAATGCAATAATCTGAATAGGGAGACTATGCAAAAGTAGCTCTCCCCCCTGTTACTGTCCTGTGCCTGTTATTGCCCTGAATTGCCTCAACTGTTAACTTAGTGTATATGTTGATCACGGACAACTTGTGCACAAGGTCTTAGTTCCTGCGGACGGTTGTTGGGGCACTGGCACCGATCCGATCCGGACGGAACTCCTGAATAGTCGCCTGTATCGGATGGAATAACTTGTGGCACCCCTGTTCATTGCATTACTTGTTATTTCATTCATGTACTATGCCCCGTCCATTATGGCATCCCGCCAGTGATCCCCTGTATATTTAAACCTGTTGCATACTAACTTGTGTCTTCGTGGCAGGGAAGGCATGGTAAGTATTGTGCAGGTAATTCAGACGGTCAGGTAAAATCCACCGAACGGTGGCACGTTCATTTTCAGTAAATTCTATATGCTGCTTACTTGTAAATAAACTAAGGCAAGATAGAAACCCACAAATATGCATGCTTCATTAAAATAACGTGTTGATTGGTATAGTCAGGCTAGCTCGCCTTCACCAGCATGTTTCGATATGCTGACCCTCGTTGAAACAGGTTCTCCGCACCAAGGCGAACCGAGCGAGGAGCCGAAGTTGTCTTCCCGATCCAGTCCAGCTGTTGGCGCATCTTCACCGCGCCCCTTGAAGCCTTTTGAAGTCAGAAGCTACAACTCTTCATACACAAATACAGCTTCGTGGCAAAGCCGTCCTCCAGCCGGGAGGTCTTTATCATTTTGAGTTTATAAAGGGATGTAATGTACAGGACTGCTATCTCATTTTGAGTCATCTCTTTTGTAAGCCGTTCGGCATATTAGCTAATGTCACGACCCGCACCCGGTTTAGGGCACGAGTGCGTGGGTACGTCCAGCCTACGCCACAGCATCGGCGGTAGAACGCTGTCTAGGTCAAGTACTATCTAAATAATCTCACACTAGTATCCAACTCCATAAGGAGACACGGATAACACTATAAAATGAACAACATACTCAATCACAACTACAGCACGATAAGAATTTGAAGAAACAAAAGAATACAACACAAGTCTACTGACAAAATAATCATACCTGAAATCAGTAACAACCAATCCCCAAGTGTCAGAAACAAGTCCACTAAGGTCACAGTCTGGAAAAATATTTTCCAGTCAGGAAGGAGCAAAGTACATCTCTAAATAGCAGTTCTATATAAATGACATAAACTATGTAGCAGTTCTAGATGGAAATATACCAGATGCATGTATAGGTACGAGAAATGTACAATGAAAGAAATACTGGAAATACTGTAAGTAAATGCAGGAAAAGAAACAATATGTCAATGAGCAAGAAACCTATGACTAAGTGTGTGAGTACTAGCTTTAATATGTGATCGGCTTGGAAACTTGATCAGGCTGGTTACATGTGATTAGCTATGATTCACGAAGGTCAGGCTAACCGTTGGTTAGCTATGATGTATGGAGAGGTCAGGCTAATCACACGTAACAGCTATGAGGCACGGAGATGGTCAGGCCGCACCCGACGTGAGATGTGGGGTGAGCTATGATGCATGAAAAGTTGGGTATGATCACATATCTACACTAAAATACTCCCCACCCCCGACTGGTATAGGAGATCCAATCATGGTACGCTATGGCACGGGATTCCCTAGGAAGGTAGCAAATCTCCCCGGGAATCAGTGTCTGTACATGCACAAGATAACAAGGAAAATAAGTCTCGTACAAGCTACACCATGAATAAGGAATAATATCTCATGACGAGATCCGTGCATACCAATCCGTGTAACCAGCGTGTCAAGAGCAATGGATATTTACACTAGATACAGTGAACATAGGAAATATCATAAATTAGAAACTAATCAGAGAATGTACTCGCCTTGGGTCCTTAGCTGGTAAAACCAATGTCCTGTCCCAGAGTATCGTCTGGAGGAACCAACAGTCCTAAAAATATATCAAATACAACATTTGCATTAGGTGCTACACTAACACAGTCTAAAAACACTGAGTTCGGGACTTCTCTAGGTATGCTACTGGTCACCTAGGATCACCTAGTAGGTTTACCAATTAACCATATATAATTTCCATCAACTACAATAGTAAATATGTAAATATATATACTTTAAAATAAATAATACTTGTATACATACTAAAAAGAGTTTAACCTAATATATGTATATATCTAAAATATATACCAATACAAATTTCTAGCTATAGTTGTATATTTACTAAAATACGTACATTTATATATTAACACATCTCAAAATACGTACATATCATATGTGTGCGAAGTACATTTTTAGGATATACATATATATATATATATATATATATATTGTCACCATCATTATTAGAATATACTAATATTAAATTACCAAATCAAATTTATACTATATATTTATATACAGATGCCAATTAATTCATATATTAAAAATACGTTTTATTACACATATACTACATGAAATTATACCAATTAAATATATGTATAATTATACCAAAATATACATACATATATACATATACTAAAAATATATATACATAGATACCAAATTAATTACATATACTAGAATACGTATTTACATATATAAATCATTTCGAAATTATTTGAACAATAATTGTTAAACTTCCCTTTCGAACAAAATTACACTTAAAAGTTTATTTATAAAAATCTAGAATTTATGTAAAAGCCAATGTATTTATATATATCCATAGTAAAATTGGTCACCAGCCCAATTTAAACAAATTGATCTTATTTTTTTATTTTTTTTGAAACTATATTTTTAATTAATAATATAAACCCCAAATTGTATTTTACATAATAAAAAATCCTTATATATATATACATAACTAAATTCATACACTATAACAATAAAACTAATTATTTTATTTACTAAACTAATTACATGAAAATACTAAACTTAATTACATGAAATTACTAACTAATTATATTTATTTACTAATCAATTACATATATTACTAAACTAATTATAATAATAATTAACTACTGATTAATTAATTAACTAATCATATATTAACCTAATTGCATAAACTAACCTAATTGCATAACTAACCAATTGCAATTTGCATAAACTAATCAATTTGCATAAAATAACTAATTACAATTTGCATAAACTAATAAATTTGCATAAACTAATCTATTCAGACTCTGAATCAACGAAAGGGGGAGAGCTCACATTGGGGGATTTTCCGTCGCCGGCGCGGTGGTCAGCGGTGGAACTCGGCGGCGGCGTCGGCTCCGGTCCTGAGGCGGCGGTCGAACTCGGCTCGAGACGGCGCTCGGTTCGAGGAGGCGGCGCTCGGTTCGGGGAGGCGGCGCTCGGGTGTTCGGCTCAAGGATATCCGAGGCGGCTAGATCTGGTTCGACGGATTTGAGACGGTCACCGGCGGGTGTTCTCGGCGACAGCGGAGCTCGACGACGTCGGCTCCGGATGAGGTCTGCTGCGGGTGTTCGACGACGTGGAGGGGAGCCGCGGCGGAAACTTCGAGAGCGGCGGGTGTTGTCGGTTCCAGGCGGCGTTCCGGATCTGCTGTGGCGGTCGACGTCGGTGGGTCGACAGATCTAGGTTAGGGTTTGCTGTGTCGGGGTTGGGTCGTGTCCGGGGCTGGACACGACGGATTTGTACTGTGGGGGACGTGTCCGGGTCTGTCGGACACAGGGTTGGGTGTACTGGTGGAGGTGGATGTGTCCGGATGGTGTCGGACACAATCTCATTGTAAGGATGTAAATCTGGACACAGAAAATGAATGGATACGGTAGGACACCCGGGGTCGGACCCGAGGCCAACACGACTGACACGGCAATGCTGGACACCCGGACACGAGCACACAAAAATGGTGATGGTTGTTGGCTTGTGGGAATTTGTGAGGGCTAGTTAGGGTTTCTTGGGAATGGTGTGAGAGACTTTAAATAGGGAGAGAGGTGTGGGATAAAGGGTGCGGATTGCCCAATAATGAATGGCCAAGATCATATATAAATGGGTTTTTCATGTGGAAAAAATGAGGGTGTAAATGGAAGATGGTAACCTTATAAATTAATAGAAAATATTATAATTTAAGAAAATATTTTTTTAAGGGCTTCCAAGGCTACTGATTAATTTGCTACTAATTAATCTCATATTTCAAAATCTTAGAAAATATGTAATTTATTTATTTACTATTTCCAAAATAGATATGAAAATTTATTATGAAGAAAATAACTAGTCCTTTAATTAATTTTATCAAATAAATAATTTTATGATTTCAAGCCAACAATATTCGAAACTAGAGCATTATATATATATATATCATTATTTATCTATTTAATTAATTTATAAGAAAGCGACATTTAGGAAAAATGATTTTTATAAAAGATTTTAAATCACCTTCTAAAAATCAAACATTGTTCAAAAATCAAATACAAGAATTCAAGGAAAAAAATATTTTATAAACTTGGTATTTAAAATAAATTAAAAATCTAATTATTTCAGAAATTGGAAATCGGAGGTTACAAGTCTATCCACCTTAGAAAAATTTCGTCCTCGAAATTTAAGATCCTCAATAATTGCCTTTACTCATCATATTATTTCTATCAAAAATTAAATTTCAACCCAATAATCATGAAGTAATTCCATGTTGTTATCTCACAACCTTCAAGATTCCATATCATCATATTCCGGAAAATCTTCAAGTTTTAAAATCAAATTCAATTTTTTTTTTCATAATCTCCTCCAAAATTTAAGTTCGTATCTAATTACTCAAGGATTTTAATATCCAATCCTCCGATTGAATTCCAATCAATGTATATTTATAACATTTAAAAATCTGTATCCCAAATTTAAATTTTAAACACTAATCCATCATTCATCTTACTCCTCTAACCCAAATTCAATTGATGCTTATTCAAATATAATCCTCCTCCCGAGAATTGGATTCGACACTATTCCGTTAACGATTTTATTTCCTGATTTTTTTTTTCCTCAAATACTCAACGATACGATACTTGCAGAATCTTCAATGCAACATTCATAAAATATAAAATTTCTATCTTGCAATCAATAGGTAAAATGATAATCTCTCAAATTTTAATAATCAAATTAATCATATCAAGACCTCCTTAAAATTAATAAATCCTCAAATTTTGTCCTGTGAATTTCTTAACTCTCCATTTAAGTTAATGTTTATTCTCGAATTTCCATCATACCTCGATTTTCGCAAAATCAATGATCCATCTACTCTGTTATAACAATCCCCTAAATTCTTTATTTAAATTAATGCTCATCCATAATTTAATTCTCTTGTCCCTTTTGTCGGTCATAACCTTGTCACAGATCTTTTGCTATGGTCAAAATCCTAATGATCATGGTTTAAGAAAATTCTACCTACAGCCATGCAATTTAAGAAAATATATAAGTCATGTATCTTTTGTCATGGTATTTCAGTCTCTGTTAAGGTGTACTACTAGTTATATTTTAACAAGAAAATCATGAATACGAACTACAGTATTAGGAAAAACAATCAGTCGAAAGATGGAAGAAGGAATCATTAGGAGGGAAAGAAAGAACCTGCTAACATATTTCTTGCGGTATCTGCTATCTCTAACAAACACTTAACTCTAGCACATTCACTAACTAATTCCTATTCCTGTACACTGATATCCCTATCAACTAACCTTTAGTTCACAACATCCATGAGTACATCCGCATTGCATACACCTGCTTATTAATACTTAAATCTGATACCAAGATTCTCTAATATAACCATGGTTTAATAATGCATCTAAGTTTGATACCTCTACCTCTTTAGTACCACATTCTCTGTCAGTTCTCATTCCTACTACAATTGTCCATACTACTCCATACTACTTGTTCTCATCACTCCAGTGCACACCAAGTGTAACACCATACTAAGTACTGCTCTCCCCAATACAACTCTAGGTGGACACCCAAGTCAGTCTGCGGTGCTGTCTCCATCATGCTTAAGTCAACAGATCCTGACACATGTATATCATCTACTCATATATTAATATTCATATCTCTCATCTACCATAAAAATTAATCCTCAAAATAATCGTCAAGGTTTAACTTCTCGATCAACTTAAAATAAATTGTATATACTTTCTCATAATCAGATACTCAACATCGAAATAAAATTTAATCACTCCAAAAATCTTTGTAGCCTTAACCATGTTTATTGAATTCATATTTGAAATCCTCAAAAATTTAATGACGTAATCTCAACTCCTCAATTATTCTAAAAATAAATTTTTTTTTCCACCTTTTAATTTATAACTCCACAATGTACATATCAGTGCTCACAGTCTCTAATACTCAAGGTGCACTCAATGCATCTAGTGTCTATAGCTGTGTACTAAAATTGTACTGCCTGAATCACTTGCACCATTATCTCCATTGATCAAAGTTATCATTACCTGTAATTTCTTTCATGATTTTCAATTTATGTCAACTGGTATATCATCTAATTATCATCATACAGAGTGCTTACTGTTATTAACGTCATCCTCGACTAATCCTCGATATAGAATCATTAGCACTCTTGGTATTATATTACTAGCTTTATTAATGGATTATCTCATCAAGTCCTTAGAACTCATGATCACCTGTATCCTCTATAATACTCATGTTTCTTTACTCTCATGGGCATGTGTATGGTTCTTCATCCCGATTGATGTATAGGTATTTCCCTTTAACCTTTTATAGCCTGTTAAACTAATCCGTGATACGCTTCACCATTTTTATTACCAATTCTGATATGACACCTCATTATAACTCCTCATGCATATAAATTTCTTTACCTTTAACACGCCCGATATCAATCATCAGATTGGGCGTCATGCTCCATTAATCCTTAACATAATTCCTTGATATCTAATTGTTTACATAGATCACTTAATTACATAACCATGATTTTCCAGGACGGGTATGTTGGCTCTGATACTAACTCTTGAACTATCACTGATACTCTATACTCTCCTTCTACTCACAGTCTCTAATGACCTTATCCTAGAACCATTGTTTACTATGCTATGGGTTAATTCTAGATCAAGGCCCACTGCTCACATGTCCAACTAGGAAACACTTACAACTCACAAGCAACACTCAGTCAATACCAATACAAGACACAACCAAAATTGCAAGTCACTAATTATCATACTTAACAAGGAATCCTCAAAGAATAAAAGCTCAAAAAGGAACTGGATCAAGGACGGAAGGTATCTTTACTGCTAGTAAAGAAAAGAAGCGATGGAACAAAGTCCTGGAATAACATAAATAGATAAGTCTTGAGATGATACTTTAAGAACCAATTTAAGATACAACCTGATAATCATACACGTCCGTCAGAAATCATGACACACAGAATCCTCGCCACGCCAGTAAGCATAGATGCGATAAACGACAGGTTCCGTAACTAAGGTATGCAACCCTATAATCATGTCATCTAGAATACTCGTCACGCCAACCGGTATGGCTGCGAGAAACTCTAAATCTCATAACTAAAGTATGTACATCCAAGTTAGGTTCCTACGTTCTCGTCACGACAGCTAATATGGCTGCGATAAACTCTAGGTTCCATAACCAAAGTAGGCATTTTTACCTTTCTCACTGTCCTCATCAATATATGTCATCAGATGATACCGTAAATTTTAGTCCGTAAAATTTATCTCAATTTGAAATCAACTCAACAACGATACCAGGAATTAAAGTTAACAACTGGTCAACAAGAATCAAACTCAACAATGATACCAAGAATTTTAATTTAATAACTGCTCAACAAGAATCAAGTTCAGTGACAACAAGCGAGAGCGGACGGAAACAAGGAAAAGATTTAAATTGGAAATTATAATAAGATTCTCAAGGGGTCGTCCCAGGAATCTCTCAAGAATTTGTGATTGAGTATCCTCTCTCATCCTAGCATCCTATGTCCTATATTCAATAACAGGTACGCAGTAGTATAACAAGGATGCCACACTACTACGACATCGCACAACTCGCGAAGTCAGACCTGCATGGGCCACCACTAAAAATGTGTCACGACCCGCACCCGGTTTAGGGCACGAGTGCGTGGGTACGTCCAGCCTACGCCACAGCATCGGCGGTAGAACGCTGTCTAGGTCAAGTACTATCTAAATAATCTCACACTAGTATCCAACTCCATAAGGAGACACGGATAACACTATAAAATGAACAACATACTCAATCACAACTACAGCACGATAAGAATTTGAAGAAACAAAAGAATACAACACAAGTCTACTGACAAAATAATCATACCTGAAATCAGTAACAACCAATCCCCAAGTGTCAGAAACAAGTCCACTAAGGTCACAGTCTGGAAAAATATTTTCCAGTCAGGAAGGAGCAAAGTACATCTCTAAATAGCAGTTCTATATAAATGACATAAACTATGTAGCAGTTCTAGATGAAAATATACCAGATGCATGTATAGGTACGAGAAATGTACAATGAAAGAAATACTGGAAATACTGTAAGTAAATGCAGGAAAAGAAACAATATGTCAATGAGCAAGAAACCTATGACTAAGTGTGTGAGTACTAGCTTTAATATGTGATCGGCTTGGGAACTTGATCAGGCTGGTTACATGTGATTAGCTATGATTCACGAAGGTCAGGCTAACCGTTGGTTAGCTATGATGCATGGAGAGGTCAGGCTAATCACACGTAACAGCTATGAGGCACGGAGATGGTCAGGCCGTACCCGACGTGAGATGTGGGGTGAGCTATGATGCATGAAAAGTTGGGTATGATCACATATCTACACTAAAATACTCCCCACCCCCGACTGGTATAGGAGATCCAATCATGGTATGCTATGGCACGGGATTCCCTAGGAAGGTAGCAAATCTCCCCGGGAATCAGTGTCTGTACATGCACAAGATAACAAGAAAAACAAGTCTCGTACAAGCTACACCATGAATAAGAAATAATATCTCATGACGAGATCCGTGTATACCAATCCGTGTAACCAGCGTGTCAAGAGCAATGGATATTTACACTAGATACAGTGAACATAGGAAATATCATAAATTAGAAACTAATCAGAGAATATACTCGCCTTGGGTCCTTAGCTGGTAAAACCAATGTCCTGTCCCAGAGTATCGTCTGGAGGAACCAACAGTCCTAAAAATATATCAAATACAATATTTGCATCAGGTGCTACACTAACACAGTCTAAAAACACTGAGTTCGGGACTTCTCTAGGTATGCTACTGGTCACCTAGGATCACCTAGTAGGTTTACCAATTAACCATATATAATTTCCATCAACTACAATAGTAAATATGTAAATATATATACTTTAAAATAAATAATACTTGTATACATACTAAAAAGAGTTTAACCTAATATATGTATATATCTAAAATATATACCAATACAAATTTCTAGCTATAGTTGTATATTTACTAAAATACGTACATTTATATATTAACACATCTCAAAATACGTACATATCATATGTGTGCGAAGTACATTTTTAGGATATACATATATATATATATTGTCACCATCATTATTAGAATATACTAATATTAAATTACCAAATCAAATTTATACTATATATTTATATACAGATGCCAATTAATTCATATATTAAAAATACGTTTTATTACACATATACTACATGAAATTATACCAATTAAATATATGTATAATTATACCAAAATATACATACATATATACATATACTAAAAATATATATACATAGATACCAAATTAATTACATATACTAGAATACGTATTTACATATATAAATTATTTCGAAATTATTTGAACAATAATTGTTAAACTTCCCTTTCGAACAAAATTACACTTAAAAGTTTATTTATAAAAATCTAGAATTTATGTAAAAGCCAATGTATTTATATATATCCATAGTAAAATTGGTCACCAGCCCAATTTAAACAAATTGATCTTATTTTTTTATTTTTTTTGAAACTATATTTTTAATTAATAATATAAACCCCAAATTGTATTTTACATAATAAAAAATCCTTATATATATATACATAACTAAATTCATACACTATAACAATAAAACTAATTATTTTATTTACTAAACTAATTACATGAAAATACTAAACTTAATTACATGAAATTACTAACTAATTATATTTATTTACTAATCAATTACATATATTACTAAACTAATTATAATAATAATTAACTACTGATTAATTAATTAACTAATCATATATTAACCTAATTGCATAAACTAACCTAATTGCATAACTAACCAATTGCAATTTGCATAAACTAATCAATTTGCATAAACTAACTAATTGCAATTTGCATAAACTAATAAATTTGCATAAACTAATCTATTCAGACTCTGAATCAACGAAAGGGGGAGAGCTCACATTGGGGGATTTTCCGTCGCCGGCGCGGTGGTCAGCGGTGGAACTCGTCGGCGGCGTCGGCTCCGGTCCTGAGGCGGCGGTCGAACTCGGCTCGAGACGGCGCTCGGTTCGAGGAGGCGGCGCTCGGTTCGGGGAGGCGGCGCTCGGGTGTTCGGCTCGAGGAGATCCGAGGCGGCTAGATCTGGTTCGACGGATTTGAGACGGTCATCGGCGGGTGTTCTTGGCGACAGCGGAGCTCGACGACGTCGGCTCCGGATGAGGTCTGCTGCGGGTGTTCGACGACGTGGAGGGGAGCCGCGGCGAAAACTTCGAGAGCGGCGGGTGTTGTCGGTTCCAGGCGGCGTTCCGGATCTGCTGTGGCGGTCGACGTCGGTGGGTCGACAGATCTAGGTTAGGGTTTGCTGTGTCGGGGTTGGGTCGTGTCCGGGGCTGGACACGACGGATTTGTACTGTGGGGGACGTGTTCGGGTCTGTCGGACACAGGGTTGGGTGTACTGGTGGAGGTGGATGTGTCCGGATGGTGTCGGACACAATCTCATTGTAAGGATGTAAATCTGGACACAGAAAATGAATGGATACGGTAGGACACCCGGGGTCGGACCCGAGGCCAACACGGCTGACACGGCAATGCTGGACACACGGACACGAGCACACAAAAATGGTGATGGTTGTTGGCTTGTGGGAATTTGTGAGGGCTAGTTAGGGTTTCTTGGGAATGGTGTGAGAGACTTTAAATAGGGAGAGAGGTGTGGGATAAAGGGTGCGGATTGGCCCAATAATGAATGGCCCAGATCATATATAAATGGATTTTTCATGTGGGAAAAATGAGGGTGTAAATGGAAGATGGTAACCTTATAAATTAATAAAAAATATTATAATTTAAGAAAATATTTTTTTAAGGGCTTCCAAGGCTACTGATTAATTTGCTACTAATTAATCTCATATTTCAAAATCTTAGAAAATATGTAATTTATTTATTTACTATTTCCAAAATGGATATGAAAATTTATTATGAAGAAAACAACTAGTCCTTTAATTAATTTTATCAAATAAATAATTTTATGATTTCAAGCCAACAATATTCGAAACTAGAGCATTATATATATATATCATTATTTATCTATTTAATTAATTTATAAGAAAGCGACATTTAGGAAAAATGATTTTTATAAAAGATTTTAAATCACCTTCTAAAAATTAAACATTGTTCAAAAATCAAATACAAGAATTCAAGGAGAAAAATATTTTATAAACTTGGTATTTAAAATAAATTAAAAATCTAATTATTTCGGAAATTGGAAATCGGAGGTTACAGCTAACTCGTTCAATAGTTTGTAAAAGATGTTCATTATCAATAAAGAGAACTTTTCCATGTTTTAAATCTGTGTTTTCAATTTATCTGCGTACTCTGAATATGTGCTTGCTATGCAAATCATTAAAGCCTTGTGCGGGCGCAACCCAGGCCCGCACGGCGGTTACGATTCGGGGGACGCCTCAATTGATTCTACGGAATTGGGTCGTGACACCCCCCCCCCGCGTGGAACAAAATCCCCCCGGCGCTACCTATATATATGTATATGTAAATCCATTGTAAACCCTAAAGCCCTAACGCCCCCTAAAGAATCTTGACACCACCGCCGCCAACCCTGAGCACCGCCCGCCGTTCAACGCAGGGCCGCCGGAGCCACCCCGCACGAACACCGCGCACCCACAACAGCAGCAATTGAACAGCAACTTACCTGTGTTCGCATCCCGATTCCCGTGCCCTCGCTCGACCAAACTCGATTCCGTCTTCACCGGTATGATCCTCACCTATCCCCCTTCCAATCCTGTAGATTAGTTTTCATCGTACAACGCGTAAACCAAGACAAAAATCGATGCCAAGTCGATGAAAAATTACGACATTTAATCTCAAAAAATTCTGTTGCGGTGACACATGTTCATGTACTAGTATTTCTCACCACAGAGATCCAAATTTGGTTTTTTTTTTTGGTATGCGAAGACTACCTAACCTAGTTTAATTCTTGTCAAATACAATATTTTAATTGTTGCTGTATGTTGAATTAAATTAGATGGAAAACTCCAAAAACCTGCTTTTTATATCTTCCAAAATTTGTGATACGGAGTGCGCCCCACCAAACGGGACCGCTCCGTCGTGTACCAAGTGTACCAAAAGGTGTGCACAGTATACCCGAACGTGTGGGCTTTCGCGAAAACTGATTCGGACGCGTGTGCGCATCGAAATCAGCCCATATCCGCAGAAATTCCCCCGTATCGTGACTTTTACAAAAGCCCTGTGCATTTAGTGCACGCTCGTCAGAATAAGACAAAACTTGCGCCATTGGACTCGTGGTATCGCGTTGGTAATGTGACCCAATTTTTACGCAATTATGAGACAGTTGACCAAGTCGCCGATTGGCGGGCCCCACGGTTGACTTTTTGGACGAAATTGTGTTTGGCTCATCGGAATTCATATTTGGACATACCGTTAAGTTCGTACTGACATTTAGAGTTTGTTTGACCTATAATTTGTCCTATTTAGAGAACGTTATCCCTGGCACGCTTTTCGGTGTAAAGTGGCCTATATATGGACCCACTCTGACCTGAAATTACCGATTTGCCCCTGTGTCCAAATTGGACGAAAGGGTAGTGGTTTCTAGCTATTTTGCTTATTCTGGGAACATTATTGATGTTTATTTTAGCATCCGGAGACGTTCATTCTGAGGTCGTAGTTTCTGACTCTTGGTGTTTGACATCTGGATGTTACATTTTGCAGCTCTTTTGCCAGGCAAGTATGTCTTGCCATTATACTGTTATTCATACTCCATATGTTGCATGCATCTTTATTTTCTGTTATTAGTTTATATATTTTAACTGTTATATAAAATGCGCGTCCAAGGAAACTTGGGTGCAACGACGGTGTCGTCGTGATTATTTTTATTATGTATATGCATTGATCTTGTTTATGAGACCACCCCATTATTATAAAGCATCATTAGATTTTATTTAACTGTGACACATTTTTACACGAGTTGTGAGTCTCATATAGATCACGGACGTACGTATTGACTGATCATCGGTACGTGTGGGACGTGCGTTAGGGATAACTGCTGTTAGAAACTTTGTATACTAGTAGGCTTGGCAGTTATTAGAGGTATTATCGTGTCATGAATGTGACATGCTTAGAGCATGGAGGTGGGGAGAACAACAAGTAAGGCATTTGGGCTCCTTTGCACTTTCCTTTTGTTCGCCCGGATTCTCCGCCGGAGAAACGGGTGGTGATGACCACTATATATTATATATTATCAGGCGGCCTCTGCCGTTCAAAAGATGACATGATTTGTAGGCCCCTGGATCTCCAAGAGAACCATGCCAATCCTATTTTTAGCCAGATATCCCATGCGTTGGAAAAGTTGTTCTTAAACTGCATTCACTTAGACGGTTAGGCGACCCATTGGATATTTATTTCAGTAGTTTATTGGCATGCTTTTATGTATCTTGTTATGTCCCTCTGAGGACCTGGCCCCTTCCAGGTGTAGCTGTTCTTAAGTATTCGCAGGAGCGCAGATTCTGATGGTTACATATGTTTCGAGGAGGTCTTCTCTTCGAGCCCGTGGTTGTTAGTTGATATTCTTATATTGTGTTTGTTGTGTTGTACTTATATATTCTAGTTCGGCAGTGGATTTGTTTCCATCCGACTATCATCTTAGATACTTTATATTGATATCTAGTTTCATAGATATTGGTTATTTATTTATATCTGATTTTCAGTGGATGAGATTTAGATTATGCCCTGTGACATGTGATAGATTTATACCACTTGTGGATTATTGTGCATTATACAGCGTACACGTGTGGTATGGTTTCCATATATTGGAGTTGTCATACCCATGCGGCTGGCATGCTTACGTGTCCTAGTCCTACGTATTTTGGGACTGGGACGTGACAGCTCCGAATATTGCAACAACGGTAGGGTGCACCAAGGATTTAAAATAAATAACCAGACCACTGTAACACAAATTCTAATCCTCAAACACCAGATGCTAAACTAATTTTTTTACCCAAATCAGTCTATCTATAAAAATAAATGAGGGGGTTTACACAATGCTCCCACTGTTTTTATGGATTTGATGAACCGTATCTTCATGCCATACTTAGACTTGTTTGTGGTAGTATTTATTGATGACATTCTTGTGTATTCTCGTAATATGGAGGAGCATGAAGAACATCTCAAGATAGTACTGCAGATTTTAATGGAGCACCAATTATATACGAAGCTTAGTAAATACGAGTTTTGGCTGGATTGCATATCATTTCTAGGTCACATTATTTTTGGAGCGAAAGTGTCAGTGTATCACAAGAAGGTAGAGGCAATAGAGAACTGGCCAACCCGAAGACTGTGGCAGAGGTGCATAGTTTCCTTGGCTTGGCAGGATACTACAGAAGATCTGTGTCAGACTTTGCTAAGATCTCTGCACCATTAACTCGGTTGAGGTGTAAGGAGGATAAGTTTGTATGGTCAGCAAAATGCCAAACAGCCTTTGAAAAGTTGAAGAAGAAGCTAATCTCTATACCGATCCTTACTCTTCCAACAGGATCCGGAGGATTCACAGTATATTACGATGCATCTGGCAAGGAACATGGATGTATTTTAATGCAACATGAAAGAGTGATAGCGTATGCTTCTCGGCAGCCCAGAGATCATGAGAAGAACTGTCCAACTCACGATTTGGAGCTAGTAGCAGTAATGTTTGCACTTAAGTTATGGAGGCACTATTTGTATGGTGATCGGGTGAAGATATTTATAGATCATAAGAGTTTGAAGTGTGTATTCACACAGAAGGACCTATATATGAGGTAGAGAAGGTGGCTAGATTTGTTGAAAGACTACGACGTGGAGCTTCAATACCATCCAGGCAAGGCTAATGTAGTAGCTAATGCACTTAGTAGGAGAGGTAGGAAATTTATGTTGACCACTCAGAAGCATATTCTAGAAGGCTTACAAGAGATAGGTATTGAGATCATGCTTCCGTAAGATATATGAATGTTGGCTAGTTTACAGATCCAGTCTACCTTTGTTGAGAGGATCAAGGCAGCTCAGGCCGAGAATCCGTAGATACAGAAGCTACGAAAAAAATGTGAGTCCGATATTCGAAAAGAGTTGGCGATTTATGAAGATGGAATGCTAAGGTTTGAAAACCGTCTATGTGTACCGAGTGGAGATATTCGACAGAAAGTGATGATCGAAGCACACAGTTCTCAGTATTCTATTCATCCAGGAGGCACAAAGATGTACCAAGATATCATGCAATATTTTTTGTGAAACAGGATAAAAAGGGAGATAGCCCGCTTTATCTATCTATGTTTGGTATGTCAACGAGTGAAGGCAGAGCAACAAAGATCGGCAGGGTTATTGTAGCTGCTTCCTATTCCATAGTGTAAGTGGTAACATATTACGATAGACTTTGTGACCGGGTTACCTAGATCTCCGACTGGTCATGATGCAGTTTGGGTGATAGTGGATCGACTTACAAAGGTGGTATATTTCCTTCCTTTCCGAGTAGGGAAGTCCACAGGACAACTAGCAGAGATATACATACGGTAGATAGTCAGGCAGCACGGTGTCCCAGTGAGTATTGTATCAAATCGAGACACTCGGTTTACCTTCCATTTTTGGAAGAGCTTGCACCAGAGTCTAGGTACCAAGTTAAGATTCAGTACTGCTTATCATCCTCAGACATACGGGTACTCAGAGAGAACCATCAAGATATTAGAGGACATGTTGTGAGCTTGTACCCAATATCATTCATTTAGTCGAGTTCTCGTAAAATAATAGTTATCATGCGAGTATCTAGATGGCACCCTTCGAAGCATTATATATGAGGAAGTGCAGATCACCATTGGCATGGGATGATATTGGTGACTGAAAGATGTTGGGTCTAGAGATGATCACGCAGATAATAGAAGTTGTCAGGCAGATCAGAAAACGACTTCGGTTTGCACAAGATCGGCCATTTTAAGCTAGTCGTTGGTACTGACTTATCTTATTAGGAGCAATCCGTATCCATTTTGGACCGAAGGGAGAAGGTGCTCAAGAATTAGACTATGCGTCTTGTCCGGCTTGCTTGGGGTCATCACCCTTTGGGAGAGTCAACATGGGAGCGCGAGAACAATATCCAGTCTCGGTATATGCTCTTCTTTGACTTGGAAGGTATATTTGTTCTTATGCCTTCGTACATCGAATCTCGTAATTCGCTCACCATGCTATATGATGTTGCTTTTCTTTATTATATTATTGGTTACTGATTGCATGTGTAGATGTGCATGAGTTAGTATAATGCTTGTTCTGATTTCTCTAGATAGCCTTGGGTTTGAATTTTGAGGACACAATTTTTCTAAGGTGGGTAGAGATATCACTCCCCGTTCCTGATATACATATTTGGAACGTATTATCTCTTGCTTGTATTTATTTTATGCTTATATTATTTCCTGCTTGCATGATAATTATGTTGCATGCATAGAAACTAGACCTATCCTTTGGTTTAACATGATTCATGGTTTATTTTGTGGGTTGGTTTAGTCATAACTTAAACCTATGGTCTAAACTTTAACCCTAGCTATATAACCCAACATTTTCTTTCTTCCCTTAATCTTCACTTTCGTTCTATTTTTTCTTCATTTAGGCAAGTACATCTTGCATGAGAATGGAAAAACATATCATTTTTATTTTTTTAATTTTGCTTGTATATTATTAGTCTAATATGTGCATTTTTAGTTTCTAAGCATGTTTAGTACTTGGAATTTTTGGTTTTGATAGATGGATTAGTGTATATCTACATTTCTAACTTAGAGTTTTATGGATTTTTTGAGTTTTTCTTGGTTTTGATCTATTAAAACATGGTATTTTAGAAAATAGTTGCTCTATGTGATAGAGCACTGTCACGTCACAGTCCCAAAATATATAGGACTAGGTCACGTAAGCATGCCAGCCGCATGGATATGGCAACTCCAATATATGGAAATCATAACCCATACGTACGCTGTAATATGAATATCAAATCCACAAGTGGTATAAAATGTATCACGAGTTACAGGTACAATCTAATCTCATCCACGAAAAATCAATATAAATAAATAAATAACCAGTATCTATGAAACTAGATCTCAATATAAGTATCTAAGGATGATAGTTGGATGGAAACAAATCCACTACCAACTCGAATGGAAAAGTACAACACAATAAACACAATATAAGAATACCAGCTAACGACCACGGGGCTCGAAGAGAAGACATCCTCAAAACATATGTAACCATCCAAATCTACATTCCTGCGAATACTTAAGAACAGATACACCTGGAAAGGGACCAGGTCCTCAGAGAGACGTAACAAGATACATAGAAGCAAGCCAATTTGAATATAGTAAACATGCATAATGTTTGAAAATATATAAGTACGCTGTACAGGACAATCTATATGAATGCAAATGAGGACAACTTTTTGACGTATGGGCAAGGGTAGGCTACTCGATCTAAATCTCATAACTCATACACACGTCAGTAGACATCAGAAATCGATATTCCGAGGGGGTAGCGACCAGCGAGACTCCAAAAATTGACATACCGCGGAGGTAGCGACCAGCGCGACACACGCCCGTAGTGCGAACTATATACTACGGTTTACCAGAGTGGTTAAAAGCCCATACGCCTAATGATTGTCCTCTCATGATACTAGGTGTCAAGTGTGTGTCAACATATCTAATATATATAGTAATGACTGAACGAACTACACATACAATGAATATAACTGAACGAAACTACACCGACAATGATTAAATAGAAATATAAATAGCATGCAAAATACTGTAAACAATTTGGCAAGGTATCTTGCCTGGTAAGAAAGCTGCAAGTGTAACGTTCAGAAGTCCAACACATAGGATCAATAGCTATGGTCGCAGAACAATGTCTCCGGATGCTGAAATAAATATCACCAACGTTCCCAGAATAAGCAAAATAGCTAGAAAGTACTTCCCTTTCGTCCAATTTGGACACAGGGGCAAAACGATAATTTTGGGTCAAAGTAGGATCCACATGTGACCCACTTTACACCGAAAAGCGTAACAGGGGTAAAGGTCTCTAAATGGGACAAATTATAGGTCAAACAAACTCTAAATGTCAATACGAACCCAACGGTATATCCAAATGTGGATTCTGATGGGCCGAACATAATTTTGCCCAAAAAGTCAACCGTTGGGCCCGCCAATTAGCGACTTGGTCAACTGTCTCAGAATTGCGTGAAAATTGGGTCACAGACCAGCGTGTTACCATGAGTCCAGTGGCACAAGTTTTATCATAATCTGACGAGCGTGCACAAAATGCGCACGGCTTTCGTAAAAGTTGTGACAAGGGAATTGTCCGCGGATACAGGCTGATTTCGAAGCGCACACGCGTCCGAATCAGTTTCTGCGAACTCTCACATGTCCGGGTATACTACGCGCACCGTTTGGTATACTTGGTACACGGTGGGGCGGTCCCGTTTGGCGGAGCATGCTCCATTTCACAACTTTTAGAAATATAGAAAAAGTGAGTTTTTGGGGTTTTCCAACGAATTTAATTTTACATACAGCAGTTAATAATCTAATGTTAATTAACAGAAATTAAACTAGGTCAAGTGGACTCCGCATACAAAAAAGAAAAATCGAATTCGGATCTCTGTGGTGGGAGATACGAATCCGGGAACATAGGTGGTCACCGCAGTTTTCTGCGATACCCAAAAGTGGTCTTTTTCCGTCAACTTGGATGCTATTTTTGCCTAGGGTTACGTGCTGTTCGAGGTCAACTATCATACAGGTATTGAAGAGGGTTAAGGGGTGAACATATCTGCGAAGATGGAGTCACGTTTGGTCAAGCGAAGGCACAGAAAACTGTGTGGGAAGAGATATAAGTTGTTGTAGCTTCTGCGCGGCGCGGTGCTCGTGCGGGGCGCGCGGTTGTTCGGTCGGCCGGAGATGGCCGGCGGTGGCGGCTGGGCGCGTTGGCTCGGCGACGTCGCGGTCTGGATCGGAAGGGGAAGAAGATGGGAAAGGAATTAGGGTTAGGGTTTTCTCCAATGCTATATATATATATATATATATATATATATATATATATATATATATATATATATATAGAGCGCGAAAGGGTCGGGGGGGGGGACTTGCCAGCGGGGGGGGGGGGGGGGGGGGTTCCAATTGCTGCTGCTGTTGTTTTTATTCCTAAGGGGGCGGGTGGCTTGCTAAAGGGGTTTGCTTAGGTTATTGGGTATGGTAGAGAATAGGGTTTTGGTTTTGGGTAGAGGGTTTTGGATCCATTAAGAGATTTTTTTTTTCTTTTCCTTTTTCATTTTTTTTTCTTTCTTTTATTTCAAAAGCCATATATATATATATATATATATATATATATATATATATATACACACACATAGAAATTTTTTAGAATTTGTATTAATGCATACCTTTAAGCTAGCACCGGTCCACGGGGTCTCCTACATGGAATAAATTAGGAAAAATTTCTAATGGCCCCATAAATTTTCTAAATTCACAAACACCTAAAATAAAAATTAAATAAAATCTATTTCTCCTAATTAGCCACTGATTACTACAATTAAATTAATAATTAAATAAAAAAGATTAATAGAGTTTTTTTTAGGATTAGGGGTTTTACATTCTATCCAACTTATAAAAATTTCGTCCTCGAAATTAAAACTAAGCCACGATAGAATGTCAAGGATGGTATAAGATTTGTATTGTTTAAAATGCAAGGCTAGGTTTAAAGGAGTGGGCGATGTTGCGCGACCAAAGTGTAGTAAAAGAGAGCTTAATTATAAGTTGCACAAGGTCAAAATGGAAGATGGACACGTCTAGGATAAGGATGTGGCATTTGTAGGAAGGCAGTGGCTATGTAGTGCTCCAATTATCGAAGTACGGTAAGGTACGCTAAGTGATATAATTATTACAAAAAATTAAATAAAAAAAAGAATACCGTGTTCTATTTCTAACTGGATTCAATCTAGCCTTAGTCTCACTATCTAAGCCAAGTAGGTCCAATTTTGGGTGAGAGTTTTACAATCTACCCAACTTAAAATTTATCCATCTATCACCTAAGGCTATACATCTAGGAAAACTATTCCTCAAATTATTTAATCATGTTATTCAATCCTCAAAGTTTTAACACCAAATATATCACCTATGGTATGCCCTTAATCAATTATAAAAGAGAGTCATTAAGTCATATGATTAGCCTTATGGGGTATATCTAGTACTATCAGTGCGTCAACTTATACCTTCACGAGGTTTCGTCTTTCCGAAATAAGGGAAGACGGAGAGCAATAATAAAGAATTCAAGGTGAAGGTGATAGAATACAAGTACGAGGTTCAAAAAGATTAAAGAATTCGAAAAGAGAGTTGTCAGGGCAGCTGTGGATTGAAATCCTATTTTGGTAATTTTCTATTTACATGCTCGTATTAGTACAGTTATGTAACTGATACGATATGTCAGACATGTCTAGGGGAAAGTATATTCGTCTACTACCCTATATCTTAATCCACGTAAAGTAGTCATGCGAAGAGCAAACCAAGCACACTAAGGTTAGCTAGACCTTAATACACCGATTCTGATTAGGCAATTATATCATTGTGTGCACCCAATAATACATATGTCATGAGCAATCTCGATAAAAGAATAAGCTTGCAAAAACTAGGCTATAATAACAGCATAAGTCAAGGTAGTACAGCAAATATAAATACGCTGGATTATGATGAAAGAAAGTACATAACAATTCAAGTTCACAAAAAGACAAGACTCTATAATCTCTACAGTTGTCATACTAACTCCTTGTCTAAGTCGATAGTCGACCAAATAGGGGTATGGGCTTCTAAGTTCTACAGTCTGATGAAACATTTTCTTATGCTAGCACACAGTTAATGTCATTCAGCTACACTTCAATAATAGGTTAAAAGACTATGTGATACTATGTTGTGAGGTATACTACCCAACTTATAACAATAAACTAATACTGTAATTGTCTTAAGGATATCGTAGAACTCCTGTTAAGGTCTACGAGAAAGGGGTCTTGGTACTTATTAGGGTATCCTCTTTCATTACATAGGTCATGGTCGTCCTAAGTCTTAGTCTTAGTGCAAGTGTCAATAGTAAGAATGGAACAGTTACTGGCCTCAAGGGAAAGAGAATATAACTCGTATCGAGGTGGGGGTACATGTTACACAATTTGAAAACTAAGGAATAATCATCAGGTCACAATCTACAAGAATAACTTAAACCATCAAGTTCTAACTACTAAGCACACAAATTCAAAATTTAACATTAACAACTATAATCCTAGCAACTATATATCCCTAATCATAGAATAAAATCACCTGGCCTACAATCAGAAGTGTCAGATGGCACGAGTTGAAAGATGAAGAAAAGAAAAACAAAATTAGTCGTCTCACAATTAGTGAACGTTGAGGTTGAAGAGGAACAATATATGAGATTAAAATATAGGGCTCTAGATAGCATCCTAGTTCTCTAAGGGGGAGTGGTATGCTAGTTGCTATGTTCGAGGTATGATCAAGGAAAAAGTATTTGATTACATTCCTCTAGGCTTCCTAAGGTGCTGTCTACTAATAATAAGACAATGATCTAAGTTTATAGTTATACAATACTATCTAACTATGAAGGTTAGGTTCAGTCATAATTTTAAATTTTGGTTTTCTATTGGTTCCTCAATACTAGGGTCAAACGTTATGGTAAAACTTCTAACTAACTCTAGTAGTGTATATACTACTCACAAGTCCTCATAATACATCAAGGGGTAATGGTAAACCAATCTATAGATAAGAAATTCTAGGGTTCACTAGATATTCTAAACTTAATGGTGTGTCAACACTCTAGTTGTACTCTTAATAGGAAGGTTACCTTACTTATCATCTAACGACAGGAACTTCTATATTCCAGGAGAGGCTATACTCAAGAAATTATCAAAGAAGTACAGAAATCAAGCAGGATACAATTATTCGAATAGAATGGACTGGAAGGAGGGCAAATCATAGTCAATTATGGATGAGATCCTATGCTCTATTCCCTTAGAGAACTAGGATGCTTGTTCGGTATAATAACGTAACCGAGACAATATGCTCTCGACCTGCATGGGCCACCACAAAAACATGTCACGCCCTAGTCCCAAAATACATAGGACTAGGTCACGTAAGCATGCCAACTGCATGGATATGACAACTCCAATATATGGAAACCATAACCCATACGTACGCTATAATATGAATATCAAATCCACAAGTGGTATAAAATGTATCACGAGTCACAGGGTACAATCTAATCTCATCCACAAAAAATCAATATAAATAAATAAATAACCAGTATCTATGAAACTAGATCTCAATATAAGTATCTAAGGATGATAGTTGGATGGAAACAAATCCACTACCAACTCGAACGGAAAAGTACAACACAATATAAGAATACCAACTAACGACAACAGGGCTCGAAGAGAAGACATCCTCGAAACATATGTAACCATCCAAATCTGTGCTCCTGCGAATACCTAAGAACAGATACACCTGGAAAAGGACCAGGTCCTCAGAGGGACGTAACAAGATACATAGAAGCAAGCCAATTTGAATACAGTAAACATGCATAATGTTTGAAAATATATAAGTACGCTGTACAGGACAATCTATATGAATGCAAATGAGGACAACTTTTTGACATATGGGCAAGGGTAGGCTACTCGATCTAAATCTCATAACTCACACACACGTTAGTGGACATCAGAAATCGATATACCGTGGGGGTAGCGACTAGCGAGACTCCAGAAATTGACATACCGCGGGGGTAGCGACCAGCGCGACACACGCCCGTAGTGCGAACTATATACTACGGTTTACCAGAGTGGTTAAAAGCCCATACGCCTAATGATTTTTCTCTCATGATACTAGGTGTCAAGTGTGTGTCAACATATCTAATATATATAGTAATGACTGAACGAACTACACATGCAATGAATATAACTGAACAAAACTACACCGGCAATGATTAAACAGAAATATAAATAACATGCAAAGTACTGTAAATAATTTGGCAAGGTATCTTGCCTGGTAAGAAAGCTGCAAGTTTAACGTCCAGAAGTCCAACACACAGGATCAGAAGCTATGGTCGCAGAACAAATATCTCCGGATGCTGAAATAAACATCACCAACGTTCCCAGAATAAGCAAAATAGCTAGAAAGTACTTCTCTTTCGTCCAATTTGGACACAGGGGCAAAACGGTAATTTTGGGTCAAAGTGGGGTCCACATGTGGCCCACTTTGCACTGAAAAGCGTGCCAGAGGTAAAGGTCTCTAAATGGGACAAATTATAGGTCAAACAAACTCTAAATATCAATACGAACCCAACGGTATGTCCAAATGTGGATTTCGATGGGCCGAACACAATTTCGCCCAAAAAGTCAACCGTGGGGCCCGCCAATTGGCGACTTGGTCAACTGTCTCAGAATTTTCGTCGCAAGTTACCATGAGTCCAGTGGCGCAAGTTACTACGAGGACCAGCGCGTTACCAAGAGTCCAGTGGCGTAACTTTCGTCGCAAACTGACGAGCGTGCACAAAATGCGCGCGACTTTCACAAAAATTGCGACACGGGGATTGTCCGCGGATACAGGCTGATTCTGACGCGCACACGCGTCCGAATCAGTTTTTGCGAACTCTCACGTATCCGGGTACACTACGCGCACTGTTTGGGACACTTGTTACATGGCAGAGCGGTCCCGTTTGGCGGGGCGCGCTCCGTTTCACAACTTTTAGAAATTTGAAAAAAGTATATTTTCGGGATTTTCCAACAAATTTATTTCTACATACATCAGTTAATAATCTAATGTTAATTAACAAAAATTAAACTAGGTCAAGTGGTCTCCGCATACCAAAAAGAAAAATTGGATTCGGATCTCTGTGGTGGAAGATACGAATCCGGGAACATAGGTGGTAACCGTAGTTTTTTGCGATACCCAAAAGTGGTCTTTTTCTGTCAACTTGGACGCTGTTTTTGCCTAGGGTTACGTGCTGTTCGAGGTCAACTATTATACATGTATTGAAGAGGGTTAAGGGATGAACGTACCGGTGAAGACGGGGTCGCGTTTGGTCAAGCGAGGGCACGAAAAACTGCGTGGGAAGAGAGGTAAGTTGCTGTAGCTTCTGTGCGGCGCGGTGCTCGCGCGGGGCGCGCGGTTGATCGGTCGGCCGGAGATGGCCGACGGTGGCGGCTGGGCACGGTGGCTCGGCGGCGTCGCGGTCTGGATCGGGAGGGGAAGGAGATGGGAAAGGAATTAGGGTTAGGGTTTTCTCCAATGCTATATATATATATATATATATATATATATATATATATAGAGAGAGAGAGAGAGAGAGAGAGAGAGAAAGAGAGAGAGAGAGAGACCGCGAGAGGGTCGGGGGGGGGGGGGGGACTTGCCAGCGGGGGGGTTCCAATTGCTGTTGCTGTTGTTTTTATTCCTAAGGGTCAGGTGGCTTGCTAAAGGGGTTTGCTTAGGTTGTTGGGTATGGTAGAGAATAGGGTTTGAGTTTTGGGTAGAGGGTTTTGGATCCATTAAGAGATTTGTTTTATTTTTTATTTTTATTTTTTTTTCCTTTTTCATTTTTTTTCTTTCTTTTATTTCAAAAGCCATATATATATATATATATATATATATATATATATATATATATATATATATATATATATATAGAAAAATTCTAGAATTTGTATTAATGTATACCATTAAGCTAGCAACGGTCCACGGGGTCTCCTACATGGAATAAATTAGGAAAAATTTTTAATGGCCCCATAAATCTCCTAAATTCACAAACACCTAAAATAAAAATTAAATAAAATCTATTTCTCCTAATTAGCCACTAATTACTACAATTAAATTAATAATTAAATAAAAAAGATTAATAGGGTTTTTTTTTTAGGATTAGGAGTTTTACAAGCACTCCATTTCGAGCAATTTGGCTTTTGTTTTACTCGGGTCAGAGTTAAAATGAGAATTTTATGAAGGAATAAGTTTTCGGGTTATTGGAGTTTTTTCATGGTCGAACTTGCATTTTTGGGATGAAGGAGTTCCATGCGGCCCAGCTCCATGCGCCCCCTCTAGCGCGTCCATCTTGTTGGACTCATGACTGATTTGCATGCGTCCTGCATGCGCTCTGCATCCCATGCGTCCTGCATGCGCCTTGCATCCCATGCATTATGTATGCGCCCTGCATCCCATGCATCCTGCATACGACCTACATTGCATGCGCCCTGCATGAGCCCTGCATTCCATGAGCCCTATATTGTATGAACCCTGCATCCCATGCGCCAAGTTGGTACATGAAACTCAGCTATTTTATTTTGAATATTTCTTTACTCTATGAGGTTAATATTGAAAATTGCTTGTGATTGATTCTAAGGAAGAATGGACTTAGTAACCAAACCTTATGCTAGACATGACCATGTGCTAGAATTGACTATGTGCATGACTTAAGCTATATGTTCCCTTGTGATCAAGATTTATATGATCCACTGATTTGTTGGTAATTGGACTTGAATACTGTATTTGTGCTGATACAATTATTGTGTGCTAAGTGTATATGATCTAAATGTGCACTGAGGTACGGCATAACGTGTTATATGTTAAGTAATTTTTTGTTTAGGTTGTGATTCGAGAATGCCTCCTATAATTCGTGAACGCGTGATACTATATATTTCCCCAGCACGGGCATGATATACGAGTCAACGACTGAGCATGGCTAGGATATTGATTATTGAATGTTGCATACACGCTCGGGTGAATCCAAACTGAACTCCTGATCTTTATATGGATTAGTATCTAGCGTGCCCGTACTTTGTACGACATCTTAAGGAAAATTCTCATGTGGCCGCGCCTTTAGATTTCAAACCAACACATGGATAACTAGGTAACACAAATATGTAGATCATGGGGAGGGAACGTTATCCCGAGATCATGCCAACGAACCTTCTGACGTCGGGCTGGCTACCACAGATACTGTATATCATCCACTTTAGTGGAGTGCAATATCTGGCCTATTATAAATATGCCAAGCCATTGTCTTCCTATAGGAATATTGAAACCGCTAATACCGTGATCTAGCACAGCGGCCCTACGGAGAACGAGTGTAATTCGTGAAGTGCGTGTATAATAATTTATTGGCTCAGTTAGCCCATGTTCGACAATGGCATGATATGAGGATACCTATTTTTGTATTACTTCTGAGATAGCCTCAAACTCCATAATAGTAAGTCGTACAAATAATTGGCCGTTATATAACTTTGACTTGGTTGTGATTGTATTAATTCTGTTAGTAGTCTAGGGACATAGAATATCATAGTGTGATGATTCAATCCTTGTCCTTGTTTGGTTGTTGGGTTGGGCCATTGTACTGGGATAGGTCGTGGACAAAAATTACGACACAAAACCTATATATTTATTTATTATTTTGGATTTTGTTTCTCTATTTTATGCTTTCTTTGTGGTACTTACTATTTGGGGTCTAACCCCAATGGTTTTGCAAGACCAGGTTTTGAGCCAGCACTCGAGGATCTAGCGTACTTTCCTCCGACTCATGGCGCTCACCAGGAACATGGCCACCGAGGATAACGAGTGGGTTTCCTTATTCTTCGCTCATCGTTGTACATTTTACTCTTTTGGGCGTTTAGCCACCGACACCTGCTAATCGACATGTCTGGACATTTAGTTTTCTTTTTATGACAGTATATAACTCAGATTGCAGCTGCAATACTGTCATATATTTTAGTTATTCTACTAGCTTCTTATTTTATACAGCTGGTCTCGAGAATATTTTGATGGAGCGTTGAGGACGCCTTATTGCTTTATTATATATGCTCTATGATTACTGTTTCTTGTTTGATTGACTGAGACATAGATGTTCGTGTGACCCTAAGTGACCTGATTGTAGCATGCGTCCCTTGTCTAGTTATAGCCGTGGTCGCCGTACGACGTATAGTACCTTGTACGGGATAGCTGGCAATATCCGTCTCTGTATTATGATACTGGGGTATGACATCTTCCAATCTTGGGGCCGAGGGAAGGCGAGGAAGACAATGAGGAGGCACAATCCTGCTATCAAAAAGGGAGATAATGGGATGCAACAGGAAGGCGAGCAAGTTTCGAGAAGTAGAAAAAGACAAGCTATGGCGATCAATGAGGAGTCTACAAAGACATATCTAGCTTTTGTGAAGGTGCCTGGGGATGTTGTAGCTATAGACAATCCAAAATGGGCGCGACTCTTGCGGAGGGAGGACCAGTTCAAGGATTGCAGGAAATAGAAAGATTATACTGTCAGACGGAGCTAGCACCGGTCCCGGACGATACCTCTGGTGAGATTCTAGGAGCACTACTTCCAATTAAATATCTATTATTTCATGTAATATTAGGGGAGCGTGCTCGATTGGGAGGTGGAGGAAGATAGGGGATATGATTAGAAGGGAGCGATGTACCATATGCACTCTTTTAGAGACCAAGATCAAGTCGGAGCGGCTGTTGGACAGGAGGACACCAATGAATTGGGCCCAAGTGCATAACTTGGACTTATATGACATGGCGAGGATATGGGTGAGGTAGGATCGTGGAAACTGGGCAGGACATGTGCTTCACAGGTCCGAGCAGCTGATAGCCGTATCATTCTCTAACACGGGGGGTATGCAGTTTGTGTTGGGAGCTATATATGGTAACAATGATAGGCAGAGGAGAGATGAACTCTGGAGAGATATTATTCAGGTCAGTACTATGGCTGAGGTTTACTTCAGAGTTTTGTTGCTTCTTCTGGACGACATCAATGCTTTACTTCATAGACATGAAAAGGTTGGAGGAAGGCGAGTCCCTGATGCCATTCTTCAGGACTTCTAAAATTGTTTGCTCCATTCGGATCTGCACATGTTGGAAAGAGGTAGTCACATCTGGACTTGGAAAAACATAGCGACCAGGCAAAGAGTGGTCTGTCAACTGGACAAAGCTTTTGGAAATAGAGAATGGTTTACTAGGTTCCCACATCTGCGTGCGGTAGGGATGGGGGCGGGGACTAGTGTTCATTGCCCCATTAAAGTTGGCCTAGTGACAGTGGATAACAACAAGGAGCATGCTAGACCTTTTCGCTATTGCAATGCTTGGCATCTTATAGAGGGCTACAGGGAGGCGGTAAGCTTGGGACTGGCAACAAAAGTGCGGGGTAATACACAGTTTCGGTTTGTACATCATCTGAAGTGTACTAAGACTGCAATCAAAGATTGGTTGCGGGTTAGACTTGTTAATGAGCTGCAGACGAAAGCCCAAGAGCTCCAAGAGGTCCAATGAAGGTTGTAGGATGATCTGGGCAACACTGAGTTGGCGACTACAGAGAAAGTGCTTGGGGAAGAGGTTGGAGTAATGAGAATGGCTGATGAAATCCAGCTAGCTCAGTGGGTAAAATTGTGCCTGGCTGAAGGGAGGAGACAGGTGTATGAAGTTCTTTTATGATGTCATTCGGCGACTACAACATAGAAACCATATTCATCGGCTTATGGACCGGGATGACATGGAGATCTCTACAACCAAGGATATCCAGACAGAGGCAGTCAGGTATTACACAGACTTATACAATCAATCTGACTATGTGACTGTATTCCCTAACTTGATTTGCAAGAAACTGGTCGTGGAGTCCGGCAATAATGCCTTACTAGCTACGGTAAGGTTGGAAGAGATTGAGACTATTATTAAGAAGGCGGATCCTGACAAAGATCCTTGTCCTGACAGCTTTGGAAGCAAGTTCTATAAGCAACATTGGGCGAAGCTTAAGGACCAAGTCCTCAAGGTGGTTAGTGATTTCTTCATGCATGGCAGACTACTACGAGAATTAAACTACACTTTTATTACGTTGGTGCCAAAGAAGGAGGGTGCGACTGATCTGGGAGATTTCAGACCGATTGCCTGCTGTAACTACATTTAGCGGGACTTTTGATCCATCTCCCCATATATATATATATATATATATATATATATATATATATATATATATATATATATATTGTTTTTTTTTGTTTTTTAAAGAGCTCTTCTATAAATCAGCAGCCTAAAAAAGGCCTAAACGAGCTACAAAAGTGTTGCCTTAGCCTACAGGCAACATGGATCAAACACAAAAAAAAAGGACGGCTAGAAAGCTAACAAAATCTACAAAAAGTATACCCCAACAATATAGACACCCCACACAGTGTCTCAATCAGACCTCTCGCCTCTAATCAGCCGAACCCGCAAAACGAAAGACTCCTTCCAGTTATTGCAACGAGATATCACTTCAGAAACCTGCTTGCCAACTTCCTCAATCAGTTGCTCATTGGAGAAGGAGGATCCTTCGTATCTATATTTGTTCGGGTTTTTCCAAAGAACCCAAAGAATCGCGGAACCAATGATATCTGCTTCGTGATTGTTCTTGTCAGCCCACAATAAAGTCAATCTAGATGTCAGAGATCCTTGCCATCTCTGGATCCCGCGAATGTCATGAAAATGGTCCCAAACTGCCAAAGCAGCCCCGCTTTCAGAAAATAAGTGCGAGATGGTCTCTTCTCTCAGTTCCCGGCAGCAATGACATCTAAGGATGTCGTCAGAAGGAATTTTCTCTTTAATAACCCGCCAGGTGGGCACCGACCATCTAGTTGGTTGCCTGCACGGTTGTTAGCTTTCTCCCTGTCGACTTTAATAGCCACATTGCCTGCACGGTTGTTCGCTCCCATGTTGCTGATCAATTCCACGGTTGTTCGCTATCATTTTGGAGAAGATTTTGTTTACACAATTGCATAAACTGATAGGGCGAAATCCCCGAAAGAAGTCGGGTTGGGAACTTTGGGTATTAACACCAGGAGCGTGGAAGTAATCGCCTTAGGATAGCCGATTCTTTCTAGGAAAGCATTAGAAGCCTCCACCAAATCCTCTTTAATGATGTCCCACCCTACTTGGAAGAATTCTGCCGTAAAGCCATCCTGGCCAGGTGCACTGTCTCTGGTCATGGACTTTACGACGCTAAACGTTTCTTCCACGGTACTCTGAAGGAGCAGTGCTTCGTTCTCTCCAGGAGATATATGGGCTGGTATGTTCTGAAGAAGGTTTAAGTCCTCTTGAATGTGATCTTTAGTGAACAACCTGGAGTAGAACCTAATGGCTTCATTTTGAATTTCTTCCTGACTTTTGCATATTTTGCCCTCGTTGTCTTGGATTTTATGAATGAATAGTTTGCCCCGCTTACTTTTTACGCAGGCATGGAAGTAGTTGGTACTCAAAAATTTGAACCTCTTCTTTACCTGCGGTTGAGATGGGGAGATCTCTATTAACAGGGGAATGATCCGACTCGGTACGATTAAGATGCGTAACCGACGAGCTGAACACCATTTCTTTCCAATGATGATTGATGAGGACCCTATCCAAATGCGATTGTTGCTTAGCCTCTCCCTCTTGCTTGTTGCACCATGTGAATTCATTACCAACATATGGAAGTGGGTTAAGTTGCGCTTCGAATAGGAAGTGATTGAAATCATATATCGAGCCCACCTCCAGAGCAAGCCCACCTAATTTTTCAGCAGAAGTAGCGATGGCGTTGAAGTCGCCACCACAAATCCAGGGTGTCTCCACATGATCGTCTTGTATCTGGAGAAGTCTCTCCCATAGCAATCTTCGTTTGATATTTGTGGCTGCTCCATGAATAACCGATAAAATAGCATTAGATGGCAATAAGGGATGTGTAACGACTATCGACAATCACAGTAGCTTTAATATCTTTTTCAAAAGAAGAGCCATATATCTTTATTGGGGGCTATTGCCGATCCGAATCCCATTTTGATTCTGTAATGCTATATCTTCTCCGCTTGAACCTTCGCTTCGATGACAGCGATAATGGATATGTTGTTCATCTTGATCAGTGCTTTGAGTCTGTTGAGGGTTTGCTTTCCGGCAATACCCCTCACATTCCAGATCATAATCTGGATCATAATGATCGATGGCGAGGGGTTTGAGTGTCCTTGGATGCAGATCGCAAGTGGGTTAAAATGTTTGCTTCAGCTTTCTTCTTTCGAGATTTCTTCTTCGGAACCCTGATCACTGGAGAAGAAGTCCCCTGCTCTCTCTCTTCTTCCTGCAGACTTTCAGAAGTCGCCCACGGATTGGTAGACATTTCTATCGGCCCTTTGTCACACTGCGGTGTATTGGCCCCCTACCTAGCATCATTTTCTCTGCCTCCACTATCAGAACAATTCAAATTAGCGACGCCTGGAAACGTCGCTAAATGGCCTAAAAACGTCGCTAAAAAAATTAGCGATATAATTAGCGACGTTTTAATGAAGTCGCATTTAAGCTAGTCGCTGACAGAAAAAACGTCGCAAAACGTCGCTATAGAGACGTTTTCTAGCGACGTATTTGCGTCGCTAATATTTTTCTTATTAGCGACGTTTAGCGACTCAACGTCGCTAATTTAGCGATGTATTTTGTGTCGCTAAACGTCGCTATTTTTTTTCTTTTTAGCGACGTTTTGCAACACATTTAGCGACATTTTATTGACCTGACAAATACTGTCATGTCAGCAATTTAGCGACATTCAGCGGCGTATTTAGTGTAGTGCCCCGCTCCGCGTAGGCACTATGTACAAGTGATATCGCTTTGCTTGCTCGAGTGGAAGTCTTCTCGGAGAATTTTTGTTCGAACCCCAAGACGATTGATCTATATGAGAGGGCAGAACTGCATTCTCTGATTCTTGCACGCCTTAATAATGAATCTGAGTTTTTGAATGCTTGTTCTAAGAAGATAGTTTCATAAGAAGAATAATAGAACCTAACTCTGTATGCAAATAAGTGAACTCGTATAGCTTGTCATTGAAACGAACCTGTTTGCTTAACTAGAGAACTTGAAATGCTTGTCTAAAGAGATAGAACATTACCATGCTGTCACTACCCAATTCTAAAAATAGGATTTTTTTATTTTAATTTGGCAAATTGTGTATTGATCATAAATATTTGTATTAATATTTAATTAGTTGGATGTATTTATTTTTATTAGCTATTTTAGGGTTTTGGCTAGTCTGGACCCATGTCAGACCCTAGTGGACCCTTGTCAGACCCAACCAACACCCTTGTTAGACTTATTTATTGGTTTAGAGTAGTTATTTATATTCTAATTAGTTAGTTGTAGTGATTAGGGTTTAGTTAGAATGCACTTGGAACCCCAAACCCAAACCCTAATTAGCATGACTTGTAGGAGGGGTATTTTAGACTTTGTACCTATATCTAACCCTAACCCTACTCTCCATGACATGGCCGGCCCCCTCCTCCCCTTCATTCCATTCATTCACTTCTCTCTTCCCACTCTCTTTCTTCATTTCTCCTTCCTTTACTCCTCCAACCAATTTCAAGTAAGTTTCCTTCCCCATTTCTCTTTTCACCTCCAATCTTCATCCATATCTAACCCTAGCCTTCCATTTTTCTTTAACCTAGTTGTGTAGGAGTTACTTTGGGAGTAGAGGTTGGATTTGAGAGCTTGGAAACTAGTTTGGAGCTTTTAAGGCTTTTTGAGGACTTTGGCCTTGGGATTCCA
>JAYESA010000390.1:212500-213863 GCA_036927795.1 Iris macrosiphon | reverse complement strand
ATAATAAATAGCAGACTTCATAGCAACATTAAAACAATAAATTGAGACATCGACTAGTAGCAATGTACATCGTATTACTAAGAGTTGCAAGTTATGTTGCCGATATGTCGCAGGATTCTGTTTGAGAATGGAGTCGCTAGGAGTCGCAAAGTCATAACGACATAATATTTTGAGACAGTGACGCATTAGCGACGTATAATGAGTCATTATGCGTTGCAAATGTCGTTGTTGATACGTCGCAGGTTCCATTTAAGAGTGGAGTCGCTAGTTGTCGCAAAGACGTCTCAAATTCAGCAAAAGTTTCCATAAACAACCCGATCGATCGGTCACACACACACTCACTCTCTACAATTTCCAAATCCTTAATTCTCTCTGGCGCCCCCTTGGCCTCCAACTCCGGCTCACATCCCCCCGGCCTTCGTCTCCTCCGACACCGTCCAGGTAAGTCTCCTCTCTCCTCCTCCTCCTCCTCCTCCTCCTCCTCTCTTGTTGATTTGGTTGGGAGAGGGTTTGGAGGGGAAGGGATGTTTGGGATGAACATTGATGTCCAGCTACAATATGATAACTACGTTGCAACATTTGTTTCCAAATGTTTGTTTTGGTCCATGATTAGATCATGGTTTTGTCCCTGAAATGTTGATTAGATCTCTCAAATCAATCAGAAAGTTAATTGCCATGGTAGCCCAATGATTTGCTAAAGCAATGTTGTATACAAGATTCCATGACTATATAGGGAAAACAGTAATTCTAAGATAGAATTGGATAGATAAGCCAATTAATAAGGGAAATTACTTTGCTCTTCTTGTACTTTTGAGGAGATTAAAAAAAGGCTCATACTAAGTTTATTATGTACAAGTTCTCTCTGATTGTATTGTGCGTGGTTCGTGCGAATCAGTTTGTTGATAAGTGTCAATTCTGTTGATATGTCGATCTTGAGACTAATGGAACCAGAAAGGAGGAGAAAGAAGAGGAAGGAGAAGGAAGCAGCTAGGACTTTTATTTCTTGAGAAACAACTAAGAAACTGATCACACACATACATATATGTGCCAACTCAAGATGGTGTATTAATATTATGCAATCCAAGCATGTCGTAAAGAAACTCTTATCAGACTTCTTTGTGATGGCTTGCTAAACAAATATGCTAATTGAACTTCTGATGATGTGGAGCTAAAAACCTGTCAGCCATCTCACCAACAAAATGGCGATGACCCACTATTTTTCCCTCAGTCGACAACTAATTGTAGGTTCAAGGCTACCTACACCTATGCATAGTATAAAAAAAAGGAAATTTCCAAATTTCTTATTCCCTTTATTATTACTTTGACCTTTAACTTCTTGGGGATGGACAATTTTTAAAGCTAT
>JAYESA010000390.1:0-207500 GCA_036927795.1 Iris macrosiphon | reverse complement strand
CCATACAACCTACCGTCTTAGATGTGCATAAATACTTTATATATGTTCTTAACATCATCATCCCGGGTTCAAACAACCAAAGACGAACATCAATGTGTAGCCGTTGATAAATGAGTTGAAGCAATTGTTGAAGGTCGGCACCAACACGTACAATGTCTCTAGGAAGCAAAATTTTCAGATGAGAGCATTACTTACGTAGATGATTTCCCGACTTATAGGATGTTTTCGGGGTGGTGTACACACATTCATCTCTCTTGTCCATATTGCATGGATAGTACTAAGACTTTTCGCTTGAAACACAGAGAAAAATCATGCTTTTAAATTGGCATCGACAATTTCTGCCGAAAGATTATCCGTTCAGAAAGAACATGAATGATTTTCATGTCGGATTTGTGGAAAATGATGACCTACGCCAAGGTTGCCTGGAGACACGATTTAGGAAGAGGTGAAAAATTTACCAAGTACTAATGAAGAGCCTACAAAAGGGTACAAGTATGATGGATTTGTTCACCTTCATAGTTAGACGAGGGTATATTTTGGACTTACCGTATTGGAGCATCAATCTTATCAGACATAATCTTGATGTCATGCATATAGAAAAGAATGTGTTTGATAAGATAATTAATATTGTTATGAATGTCAAGCAAAAGACAAAATATAATCGTAAGGCCATGCTTGACTTGAAAGATATCTGCAAACGACCTTCTTTGCATTTGATAGAGTAAAGTAATGGAAAATATAAGGAGTCTAAGATAGATTTTTCACTGAACAAGGATGATAAAGTGAGATTTTTCACGTGCGTTCAGGGTCTAAAATTCCTAGACAAATGTATCGAATCTAAGAAGATGCGTCGACCTTAAGGAGAACAAATTGACGAGTATGAATAGTCATGACTGTCGCGTGTTCATAAAGAGGTTAATTCCGATTGCATTCAAGATTTCTACCGGATACTGTTTGGGAACCATCGACATAGCTTGGTATATTCTTCAGATATCTATGCTATATTAAGTTGCTCGTCGGTCGTCTAGAAAAACAAGACATTGGATTAATATTGTGCAAGTTCGAGAGGGTCTTCCCTTCCGGATTCTTTGACACAATGGAGCATTTGTCAATTCATATTTCCTATAAGGCACGGTTGGTGGACTGGTGGGTTACGGATGAATGAACCCATTCGAGAGGTAGCTTCATCACCAAAAAGGAAAGGTCAAAATAAGGTAAGGACAGAGGATTCTATTTGTGAAGCGTATGTCCTTGAGAAGATTACAAAGATTACAAATTTTTGTTTCATATATTTCAAACCTCATGTTGTTACTAATCGAACAAGTCCCCAAAGAAATAAAGATAACAACAATGTCCCTAATAATGCAATCCTAAAGGTATTCAATGCTCCCGAAAAGCCTTTCGGAAACATGAAGAAGATATATTTGAAAGACAACTAGCTAAGAGAGATATTTGAAAGACAACTAGCTAATAGTTGTTTATTTGTATGTATTACTCAACTCTTACGAGAAAGAAGTGGAAAAGCTCGAGAGGTAAGTAAATACTCAGTTGATGCCATATTAATTTGGCTATATACGTTAATATTATTACTCAACCTCCGACTTATTTTTCAACATATTTAATGATGAATTGAAGTCGAGGAGACCATATATAACAAATGAAGAACTTGATCAATAGATGAGGTGGCACTTCCCTTCTTGGTTGAGTGCATATGTAAGGAGCTCAATAATTTAGTTATATAATACATCATTACGTTACAATATCATTTATGTGGTATTTTAGGTTGATCGTCCAAACACAACTTGAGAATGAAACAATCAAAACTTTAACCAAGGGACCAGTTTTGATAGTTAAAACATGGCCAAGTTATTGTGTTAATGGGTTTAGGTTTAAAGTCAACAAATAACCAGATCATAGATAGTTCTTCGAGCTTGGTTTCACAAAGAATAGTTGTGTTTGTATCAAAGCATCAAACTACAAAGACGTCGATCCAAGGAATGATTTCTATAGCGTCTTAAGAGAGATTGTAGAGTTGACGTGTAATTATAGAGTATAGTCTGCGAAGATCATGTTATTCAAGTGCGATTGGTTTGATCCCATGCAAGACCGACATTGGAAAATCGACAAGTAGTGTCTTGTGGATATAAATTATCAGGACAAATATCAAGACTACGAACCTTTTGCTTTTTCAAGTCAAGCTCATCTCATGTACTTCACAAACTATTCTAGGCGGGGAACAACCAAGTCGGATTGGTGGACAGTATACAAGACTAAAGCTAGGAATACTTCGATGTTGCCAAAATAGCCTATCAGAAAGATGAGCTTGCAATAAATAGAGTATATGTGGACCCTATGGAAGTTACTCATTATGTATCAAGGTTGTAAAAGACGTTAGGCATTAGGCGGGCGGCCACCCACCGCCTAGCGTCAAGGCTGCCTAGGCGGCGCCTAGACGGCCTTCTAATATTAGGCAGTCGCCGCAATTTAAAAAAAAATCTAGGAAATAAAAATATGCTTAAGTGAAAAATTATACTCCAAATTCAAAGTCTCTCATAATAACTAAACATAGTCAAATTTATGGTCAGACTTTGTGGTTAGTATATGTGTTTATATATTAAAATTTTACTGTATCTGTGTCTGTGTTTACATAATATATCAAATTAGTGGTCAGACTTTGTTTATATATTATATCAAATTAGTGTTCAGTTATTTTTTACATTTAAAAATTTTAGTGCTCAGTCAAAAAGTGGAGCACAGTCTTGTAACTTATTGACCGGTCAAAAGTGGAGCATTGTGAGAAGAAGACAAAAAAGAAGTGGGACACTATGTTCAGTGTTCACCGTGTTCAATGTATTCGCATTCATTGTCTTCACATAACAAAAAGTCAAAAACACATCAATGTGTTCACTGTGTTTACTATATTTTTATATATTTTCCTTGTTCAATGTTTTCATTGTGTTATGTCTTACTATCTCAATGTGTATATAAAAAAAAATTAAATTTTTCTGAAGAGGAAGAGTGAAGAAGAAGAAGAAGAAAAAGAAAACATTAGAAGAAGAGAAAAAGAAGACCGAAAAGAAGAAGACTAAGAAGTAAAAGAAGAAAATTATCTGATGTTGCTGTTGCTGCCTGCTGCTAATGCTGCTTCTTCTTCTTCTCTTTTGCTGGATCGGCCAATTCTTGGATTTCAAAAGTGACCTAGGCGGCCGCCTCCTTCCCTGAGAAGTCTGCTCCGAGGCGGCTACCTCTAGAGCCGCCTAGGAGGACGCCTAAAGCCGTCTTTTACTCGTTGCCGCCTACATGTCGATTTCGGCAGATTCCTGGGTGGTGACTGACCGCCCAGCGCCTAGATGCTGCCTAAAAGCACTTTTTAGAACACTGTTATGCATTTAATCAAGTAGAAGAGGTAGAGGAAGAGGAATATAGTCGAGTAGAAGAAGTAGATGAAGGTGAAGGTGAGGTAAAGAGGAAGTGAAGTGGTCGACAAAAAAAATGAAGGTGAAGATGAGGATTAGGTCTGTAATATAGTAACTACTTGTGTTGTTATATAGTTAAAAAAAATTTTACCGTCCGATAATCATTTGAGTTTATTCATGACATATGTATGCATGATCCTATCTTCATATGTGTTGTTCGCAAGTATATGTTGTTCGCAAGTATGTCTGGACAACGTTCTAGAGTTCCAATCTTGGATGGTGGGTCGGGACCCTCAACAACTTCTACCACTTCATTGTCTCGACTTCGCACTACTCCAGGATCAACAGTTCCATACAACGAACTGCTCCTAGCCCTGGACTACTCTTAGCCCTGGGTCTAGTAGCAGACGACGGTTGGGTAACATAGAGATTCTGGAGGTCTCTTATGAGGATAATGATGAGGCCGTTACACCATCAAAGGGAGCAGACCTTATTGATTATCCATGCACGCCTCGTTACACTATCAGAGGGAGAGGACCTTACTGATCCTACCCTACATGCCTCGTGACGAGTACAGGCTCGAGATATGTCATGACCTAACTGGCCTATGAAGTAAGCTAATTAGCTTATATTTGTTTCGATTATATATATATATATATATGTGTGTGTGTGTGTGTGTGTGTGTCCCCCAAGTGTTCAGCGTGGAGTGGCAATATTACTGAGTTTTCCAAGACGAGAGTCAACTCCGTATCAATTTCTCGGTTATAGGATCAAGCCTCGGGGGCGGTGGAACAATAAATATGTAGTTCTCTATATATATATATATATATTTCCTTTATATATATATATATATATATATATATATATATATATATATATATATATATATATACATTTTCATACATATTTAATTTTTTTTAAGTAATTATCCTTGTATAAATATCAACCCACGGCTAGTGGAAGAATAATGAATAACTTTCTGAGGTAAAACTATGGTGGTCCTTGGATCAACTATAGTGATGATGCAGATAAAAGAAAGATACCATGAATGGATTAGTTCAAGGTAAGTAAATTTAAATTGTATTAAAATTTAGCAATTGTAAATCTAGCTTTTGTTAATTATAATGTAACCTAATGCACTATGCTCTTTATGTTTTGGAGCGTATGTTTTATTGGCCACCACACCAGGACACCCTGATTACATGTCAGTTCCCTTCAGTCACTACAAAGCTGATTATGGATGTGATCTGAGATCAGAAGGATAGGTATCGTAGGGGAGAACTAATTCAAGGATGGATCTGATAGGTATTGTAGGGGAGAACTAATTCAAGGATGGATCACGTCTGCGTAGTGAATTGCAATGAAGGTTAGATTTGATGATCCAAAATACAAGACAAAAATGGAGAAAGGCAAGGCAGTTAGAGCCAAGGCTGGCAAATGGTATGGTAACTCGATTCCGATGACAGAACATTTTTGTCGCATGGCATGTCTTTTATTGCTACATATATAGCTATTAATTTATGTATAGATTGTTTAACTATATTAATTATTAATGTTTTGTGAGGTGGAGAAGAGAGAAGTTGCTACTATAGTGGTCGTCTACCTTGCCACTCATAGTAAGTGCGAAAAGTTGATCAATGATAGCGTGTCCAATAGCTATGTAAGTATTGCAAAACTTTAGTACTATTATTTTCTTTATTTCTAAATGCCTTAGGATATATTCATGTAGATTCATATAAGCTTTAGGTTATCGAGATATTAGTGAATAAATGTAGGACGGGTATCTATAAAGTAAATAAATGTATATATTTTTACACCAACAATAACCTACTATTAGGTTCTCGAGATATTAATATAGGACGAGTATCTAAGACGTCGTGAGGAGGCGAAGAAAGTGGTTGATGTAACAGTCGAGGGAGGGTGGGGATTCCTCGCAGACAACCCCCCCCACCCCCCCCTTGACACCCGTTTTGTGAGACGACGAGCTATGGAAGACCGCAACTGGTGGTCTTCACAAGGGTACGTACCATGGTACCAAGTCGTACGACACGTATGTAGCGAAGCAAACATCCAGAGCTCCCTCTTTCACTAGTGCACAGTCGAGGTTCACTTAGCAGTCTCAGGAGTCACTACGAGTTCATGCAGCCCTTAAGCGACAGATTGTTTCTTTTCGAGATGACTTGCTCGAGAGGATGTCCCAGCTCCCGACGCAGTCATAGGCCCAGGCCACCCCCAGATTGATGAGTTGACCTTTACGACACATTTGAGGCGCTTGAGCGCAATATTACTAAGTTGACATAGACGACAACTAGCTTAAGACAGACGACGAGTAGCTAGACGAAGACGACGACTACGATTAGTTGCTTTGATGCCATCAATGCAAGGTTATTGCAAATTAAGCAGTATCGCCCTCTAGCGTCGATGCCGCTTCCACCGCCAGTGCAGATGCTACAAGAATACGTAGCCCAGATCGTTGAGGCTCTCAGGCGTACTTGTGATCCTCCTCCCAGCAGCAGTAGTGGTTTCTTTTATGTATCAGACTATTTTTCGGCCATAGTTGGGTCTGTTATTATGTTTCAGACTATTTTTTCGGCCCTAGTTGGGTCTGTGATTATGTATCAAACTATTTTTCAGCCCTAGTTGGGTCTGTATCAGACTATTGTGACATGAAATTGTGGTTGTCATGGTTTATTGTGAGTTATTTATCAGAATATTACATTGTGAGTTGGTTTGTGGATTGTATATCTTGGTATCTGTTGATAGTGGTTTATTTTCTATCTGTTGCATTGTAAGTTGGTTTGTGGATTGTATATCAATGTATCTGCTGATAGTGGTTTATTTTCTTTGTGGATTGTGGCATGACTATTGTAATCAGTTGTTTCAACAACAACAAAAAATATTTTTTCCTATTTTAGCGACGACTAGCGACGCAAAATTGCATCGCAAACTGGTATCAGTTACTTGGACATCTAGCTACGCCTATTGACTTCTAGCAATGTCGCTAAGCGGAAAACATGACATTGCTGCTAGACGCTAAACGTCGTTAATATTGTTGACATGTCAGATTAGCCACGTCCGTAGCTTAGTCGCACCTTGTCACTGATATGTCACTACCACTAAGTTGTCTATTCCTCGCTACCCGACGTTGATATTATGACATATTTGGCAATATTTTCTCGTATGTCGCTACAACGACGTTCAGCGATGTATTTCAGATCTGCGACTATTGTTTTGTATCACTGATATCTCCGCTAATGTCATCTAACAACAATTTTTGCGGTATTAGCAACGTCTTTTGTCATTGCTAATTATGCTTAATTTTGTAGTGAAAATACAACAACAAAGTCATTATTCCAAATTTTTGGTGTCAGCCCTTCCATTCAGCTTTATTAACGGTAAGTCCTCTGTAACAATAATAAAAATATATATCTTTTTTAAAAACTTCAATTCATATTCGTTTATGCCTACATTTAGTCCTAGTGGTTCCTTTAACCACTATGTTAATGCTTCTAACCGAAGCATCTATTGGTCTGCGTTGCACATTCCAAACCACCTAAGACGATTTTTTCTCATCTTGTCCTTAAATGGAGCAACCTCTAATTTTGCACGAAAACATTCATTTCTTATCCAATCTTTTAATTATTGGCATTCATCCATCTTACCATTCTCTTATTTCTTAATTGCCCAACTCGGATCCAAAAAGCATCCTTAGTTTTTTGGAAATTTTCTTTCTAACTTGAAAGGAATCTTGTGATCACATAGTACTCTAGAAGTACTCCTCAATTTCAACCATTATGTTTTAATTTTATACATAATCATTCTCGATATCTCTATCACGATGAACGATTGATCTAAAATACCAACCACTATTACTCCCAACTAGTTATTGACCATCACTCCCCCTTAATTTTTCTTTAACTTCAGGTTGAAGTTACATTTCATATACTTTATCCTATTAATTTTAAACCCCATATCTACTTTCTCCACCCTTCAATTTTAGCATCTAACATTTTTCTACTCTTATCGCCAACACAATAAACATCATACACAATGGAACCTCCTACTAGATATGCCTAATAATTTCATCCATAATTAGCACAAAGATACGGAAATATTAATCCTTAATGTAAGCCAATGTCCTATTATATCTTATCTAAACATGAATCCTATTATTTGAACCCATTTCCTCTTATATCTGATTCATATCCATATTTACTTTTACCTGTTATGAATATGAATATTGATATTGATTTCTTAATTGTGTCCATGAAACAAATTTGGATATGATAATACCCATATTCAAAATGTGTTTGATACAGTTGCACCCATAATCTGATAGCTAGGATGCATCTAAAAAACACATAAACCTTGACCATATTCAGACCAATCTTTATTACCATTGAAAATGTCCCTCTTATACCTTTGATTGCCAAACGGGTTATGGACATTGCATCTTGTAAGGCTTCTAAGCAAACAAACTTCCTCTCTCCTCTCCTTGGTCTCCTATTTATGCACACAACTACCGCGACATCTTTAGAAAGATGATTTTCTGAGCAACTTCTAAATGAAACAACCATTCAATGCCCCACTAGTATTTCTCCCACACAATCTTTCACCCTTCATCCTAATCCACGTTTCTCTTGTACTTGGTCGTGGAGAGCTAATTATTCAGTTATTTGAATTTGACAACTCAACGTGGCAACGTCCATAACTCACTAGTTCTATGATATGATTTCCCCATTGATGTCTAACAAGTGGCAATCTAAGAAACCTTCTTCCGTTATGGAACATCTGATTTTGTAAAGTTTATACTCGGATAATCTTATGCAATCTTATACAAACACTTTCTTTTTCCAGCAGACTTCCAAATGGTCAATGGACAAGATCCACAAGTTTTCACCAGTCTCTAATTATTTTAACTAAGAAGTGTCATTAAAAATAGAACTTCTGAAGAATACTAAAACAATGATACAAGCATCTTTGCCTCTTAGAGAACTTCAGATTGAAGATTACCTTGTGATGTGGAACATCCGTTGGCACATCTATGTTCAAAAAGAATCCTTCAGGATATGTCTTATTCTTCAGCTCAGTCAATACTGTATGTATAATGGGCAAGCATGCCTCTGCAGCTAGTCTAATGTCATCAACATTGCTTTTGTCTCTTTTCCTGCAAGTTCATAGTACCAATTATAAAAGAAATTATGTATAGTGGTCATTTTGCAAACAAGCATTTGCAAATATTTGAAGAAAAGTATGCTTGTAATAAGTCTTTCAAGACGTTTTATAACATTACTTCTAACTTGCCTAACCCAGGCAAAATTTGTTACATAAATGTTAAATTCTAATGCAAGCCTTCTGCTAGTAATGGTTTATAAGATCTATGAATCTACTACTTCAAGTTTCTACAATCAAGAATTAATATATAACAATAGTTGTATCCTTGGACAGGCATGTTTCCTTTATTCTTGCCATATTCAAGATCTCCGTCGCAAATTACCACCAACACTAAAGTACCATCTTAAGCCTTTTTCCCCCATTAAAATGGTTTTCTTCTAAATTGAGATGCCCCACCCACAACACCCCCCCCCCCCCCCCCCCCCACACCCACCTACCCACCCCCACCACCAAAAGAATGACCCAATTCTCAACAAGCACCAACAACAGTGACAAGACTGATGGCAAAGATCCATGAACTGCCAAAAGAGGGACTTGCAGTAAAGCTGTAAGGCCTCTTGGCAGGTAGGAAAACATACTTTATTGGCCATGCAACTTAAGCACTTGCAACCTAGGAGAACCCTCTAAATTTCACCAAACTAAGAATCGAGATGAATAAAGAGAGAATGTTTGGTAGTTCTGGACTACTTTCATCTCCTAGGGGCCATGGTAATACGGATGAGAATATGTTATTCCCACCAAATTACTGTGTTTAGGATAATCCCCCCAAAAAAAAATTCTTTGGAATAAGGTATTCCCTAGGGCATCATATTCCCACCATATGGAATAATATTCCCATGGTGACATACTTTAAGATGAATAAAGAGAGAGAGTTTGGTAGTACTGGAATACTTTCATTTCCTAGGGGCCGTGGTAATATGGATGGGAATATGTTATTCCCACCAAATTACTGTGTTTGGCATAAGCCCCCCACAAAAAAAAATCCTTGGAATAAGGTATTCCCTAGGGCATCATATTCCCACCATATGGAATAATATTCCCATGGTGAGAGGTGGGTATTCTTAAATCCCACCTAATGGGAATAACAATATTGTTGAGTTGGCCGAAACTACCGCCGAACAACACCTGAAACCGACTTGGACCCAACACGACCAAAACCTGACCATATCCAGACCCAAGGAAAACATAAACATGACTCAACCCAATCCGGATCCAAGCTCAACTTCGATCCAAAACTAGACCCAACTCGACCAAACAAATCTAACTCGATTACTAAATATGACCACTTTTTGAAGATGATAGTTGATGAAAATTGTAGCAACTGGCATTTTTTTATTTAACCTATTTTCTTGATTATTTTATTATATAATTTATTGGTATTGTTTAACCCAACACGACCAAAATCAAGAAATTATGTAGCAAATCGATTATTAAACTATCTAGGTTTATGTTTAAAAAGTTAAATCTATTAAAATTATAATATAATTTTGTAAGACAAGGGCGATTCAGGAAATTTATATTATGGATTTTCGTATTCCTGGTAATTTATTTATGTACCAAACACATGAATTCTATAATCCCAAGAATAAGATGAACTATACCAAACACATCCATACTCAGGAAATTGATGCAAGGGAATAGTATTCCCAAGAATATGATATTCCCGGTAATATTGCAATAGGCGCAAAGGGCCCATTTGGCATAATATAAAAGGTAAAAGGATCCAACTTCCCAACTATTCTTAAATAGAGTTAATTTGCATGAAAAGGAAGCCAGATCAACAATATAAGCTATATTACAATGAACCAAATAAATAATGTGATGTTAACAAAAGATTCCACAGTAATAGTGAAAATCAACATAGACCAATAATCCAGGGGCATAGATATCTAAGTGTATCTTAGCATAGCTAACAAGGATAAGGATTATGATATTGAGGTTTCTGCTTAGAGGAAATCTACTAACATGGCATAACACTTGGACATTAAGAAAGAAAAGATCGTTTATCATTTGCCTATTCAATGTAATCGTTTCTGGGCTTCCACCGCGGCGTGCACCACGGAACCGCATCTCTTGGGACTTCAACGTAGTTTGGACATTAAGAAAAAATTTAACAACAAAAAGGTTTCCACAATAAGAAAAAGTACTAGTATGTTGTGATTTTGTAATCATTATTCCTTAAAAGTTGGGACTTAGAACTTTCAATTAGATGGATCTAGAATTTCATCTCTAACTCATTGTAGCGGATAATACAACCATAGAGATTAGAAATTTATTCTAGGTTGACTGGTTGGTAAGAATTCTCTGGGTAGATTGTATTGTAATTTGTTTGAAAAATCCAAGATGAATTTGTTATGTGCTCAATGTTCTAAAAATTGGCCTAGGCACCCCCGCCTAGTGCCCCCCGCTGCCCGACTATGCGTGTTTTGGGGATTATTGGACAATTGCCGCAATTTTTAGCATAAATTTTGGTTTTTTTGGTTTTTTTGTCAACCACCTAGAACTAGGCGGTCGCCTAAGCGGGCTAGGCGACCGATGCCCACCCAACTAGCGCCTAGCGACTTTTACAACCTTGTATGTACTGGTTATATATAAGTAGGATTATGTTGCACACAACATAAAGAAAATCCCATATTACAAGTCCTATATGGAGTAGGATTCTAGAAAGAAAGATTAATTCACATGCAATAGGAAATATACACTTCTCGCATATTAGGAAACCAAAAATCCTAATTACATAAGGAAGGACATTGGTAAAGATATTTTTGCAATTTCTTCCCCTTAGTTTTAACCTGCCTAAAGAATCAATATATCATGTTCTGAATCCAAGTTGCTGCCAAAGACCCAAAAAACTAACAAGCATCAAAATGATAACAAGTCAATACCAGAATTATGTATATTTTGCAGGAGCAAAGCTTACCTATATTCAACTATTATCTATTGAGATATAAGCCTAACTCACTAAGCTAAAAATTATGTCAAATATGAAATCATGACTGCAATAATAATGAAGTTGATATCAGCGTCAAAGTACATTAGCTTGAGTTCCATATAAGGGTGAAAACTGATTGGATTGGATTGGATAGGATTGATTGGGGTGAGGTCACTCTCAAGTCACCTGTATATGCTCAACAATATGTATCAACCATCTTAAGTTAACTCACACCCAACCAAAAGTTAAACAGGACAAGCAGACCAACTCATATAATCTGATCCATTGATTAGATGGGCCGGGTGAAGCCGGATTGGGCTAAAAATGATGGCCAACTGACACAACATTCTACTATTGGTCGTCCATTGTTACATGAGTCCCATTTGGTTGATAATTTAAACACAATTCCTTGACTAAGGGATAGTTTATAGTTTTATCTCCTAACCAACATTAGCTAGAGTAATGTGAATATGCAATAAATAAAAGGGGCCTGTATTTAAGTATGAACCACCAATATAACCAACTCGTACATAAAGTGGGCCCTTGCGTAGTTTTTTGTTGCTTGTTCCAATTCTTACCATGGATGAAATAGTAAAACAGAGAAAGCAAACTAGTCTAGTGATTGGGTAGTGCCATATCAAACCTAAAAGCCTAACCCAGTCGGCCTTAGAGGTGCAGTTGGTGTGTGGAGTCTAGACTTGCCACCCTAAGAGACTTTAATCTGTATCTGCAGAGATCCAGATCAGATTGAGACATTTATACATGCTATCTAAGATATGGTAATTTGAAAGAGCGTACTCATGGAGAAACAATGTGACTTTCCCTTCAATTGCATAAGTTAAATATCACCGTACTAGGTTGTCATAACAGGATAATAGTAAAAATCTGATAAAAGGTAGAAATGATTATGATTTCTACATTGTTAATTTAATAATATCACACAAAACATGGTGAGGATGAAAAAGTATCATGAGTTTAGTAAGTATTATTTGTCCAACAACTAGCAAACATAAGAAAATAAGTACTTAATCTACTCTAGATAGATAGAAAAAGTAAGAAGATGTAAGATCTATCATAGAGCCAATGTAAAAGTTGATACTGACGTAAGTTGTCTGTAATATAACTGTAATAATCAATATTCCTTAAAAGATGTTTTCGTAACTTAGATCATTACAATAAAGTTGATAAAATAGAAGCAGCGAATGACAAGTTAGATACCAAATGCATATTACACTATCTTATGACTATAAAATTGTTAGCAAGTGGTTAGCTAATTAATGTCAAATGTGTTGAACTTACCAGTGGTATGATAAAGCTATAGAAGGTATACCATACATGAAGGCTTCTCGAGAAGCAGCTACCGTACCAGAGTAAACACTGTATGAAAAAAAATAACAACAATATTTCAAGCTCACTTCCTGTTTCTGAACTTCACAGCATGTAAAAAGGTAGGATATTAAGAGATAACTGATGTTATGCTTACTTATCAGTAACATTATTTATGAAATAGGCAAAACGAAGATTTTACATGTTTGCAGAAAATCATTGGCGGATTGGAGTTTCAGTGGTTATGGAGCGAAACTATAGACATATAAGTTTTAGGCAATGGGCTCTAAAGCTCTCACAACACCTATTCCAATGCATATATAATTGTCAGATATCGAAGACAAAAGGGCTTAGTTGCAACTCTTGGGTTTACTAGTATTCAGTACTTGGAGAGCTAGATAGTTGCCAGTCAGTGTGGCCTGATGTAAATGTCCAGAAAGTATCCAGGGTCCATACGCATACCTAATTATCAGATATCAAGGGAAAAGAGATTAACTCCGTTGGTAAGATTGGCTTTTCAATGATTATCCTGTAAACAATTTTCAACGCCTATAAAGTGAGTTATATATCCCACTGTATGTCTAACGCTGGTGGTGACTCATTACTTTAATTTGGTTGGAAAGGTAGCAATATTGGCTTTACAATTTCCAATGAGGCCTATAATGTGAGTTATATATCCCACTGTATGTCTAACGTTGGTGGTGCCTCATTACTTTAATTCTCTGTTCTAAAAGGCGGCTGCCTAGGCGGCGATTAGGCGCTAGGTGCCTGGTGCCCGCCTGATGTCCACCTAGTCCCCCTGACGCTCGACTATACATATTTTAGGGTTTTATGGACTTTTTCTGCAATTTTCAGCAGATTTTTCATATTTTTATTTTATTTTATTTTTTTGAACCGCCTAGATCTAGGCGGCCGCCGCCCGCCCGCCTAGCGCCTTTCACAACCTTGCTTTAATTTGGTAGGAAAGTTAGCAAAAGTGCAGATTTTGTTGGTAAACATCAAAGTGGTTAACCAAAATCCTCAAGAAGGTCATAAGAACTCATTTGATCATATAGAAGTACGCAGACAGAGAAACAATACAACTATAGGAAGAAAGCGCCGGAAGGAAACATAGTTTTAATATAAAATCGTAAGATACTGGCTTCAAAGCAATCAAATTTCAAAGTCATGTTGAGGCTTGTTAGTTTGCTTGGTTTAATTCTGCAAATTGAATTCCCTAGAATGTAGTGTGCGCTAGTTAGATACATCCGTGCAATCAACATCACAAAAGCTTATGCAGTTGCCTATTAAAATAGTTGATTAATTGGTAGCCCCACAGTTACCATCACAATATCGACCATAACATTGGGATAAGAAGGAAAAATCTTTCAAGTGGCCCCTCCACAATGGATTAGGAGGAAGGGAGGAAAAGAGAGAGGGAAGTTAATTTGCTTCCACAATGGATCAGTAGGGGAAAGGAGAAGAAATCATATCCATACGGAAAATCAAGTAAAAATATCACATAATAGCAAATCAAAAATGCATAGGTACATTCTAGCCCAAAACAACAACAATATATAAAAAGATGAGTGCCAGATCCAGCAACAGTCAATCTGCCTCTACTTGGTTCACCATTTACTAACAACAGTACACATGCCCCCTTTCAGTAAAAACAAGTTACTGTTGAGGGTCAAGTAATTATGTGGGGGATGCAAACAACATACGGAAATAGCTATTTGAAACTAAGTGCTCATCACTAAGAAAGTATGGTATAAGTGAAACTATACACAACTAACAAAGTAATAATACAAATCGACTCAGACAACTGGGACTTTAGTCATCCCTTTTATTGAACAGACGGTCAATTTGCATATTTGAAGAAAGAGACAATTGAGAATATTTGATCTATGAAGAAAAGAGACACCACACAAGAAACACATCCATCCCATATAAACTTATTGTCATATAATCAAAGGACTACACAATCTAAAGTCCATTTATTTTGTATAAAAGGAAACCTTCTCTTTCTAGGACTACAAAATTAACTAAATAATATTTTTAGAGTGATGCAATTTGGACTTAACAAGAAATGCAATACGTGTTACTGACATGTGATATCCACAGTTGCTACCAACATTGATGCCGCTGATTACCTGTATCATGCAGAAGAATAAAATTAGTGATTAACCAAAATTTAGAGCATGTTAACCTGACTTGCATTGAGAGATTGATATCAAAATTCAAGCTACCATAAAAGGCTTATGATCGAGTATAACACCAAGGTGATAGTACAAAGGGATTAAAAACTTCAGGCAATTCATAACTAACAAAATCATCTTCACATAATTGACTGACAAGAATATATGAGCTCAAATTTACCAAATCAGGAATTATGCCATCAAAGAGTTCTCCAGAGATTCCTAAAGATGCACAGTCTGCAGGAGTTCCTGAAAATTTAAAATACAACAGGTTCATAAAAGAACCATTATAATTAAGGTGAAGATAAGGCACCAACAAGAAACCTGCTAAGAACAACCTAACAAAGGGATCTGATTCACTAAGGGTAGGGTATTATAACTCAAGAAAGGTCAACACACAAAGATATCTTATGGACATGGGGTAGGATTCAAGATTCTGCAAATCTACATTCTAATTGTCATAATAAAGTGATGGTACAACAAAATATGGATTGATATCAGCCAAGCATGTAAACATACTCGTGTTTAACCTAGAAAGAATGATATTTAGGTTACAAAAAACCTCAAATAGGAAATACAACAAAAAGATAGAAAGGTACATGAGCAGAATTGCATATTTTGGGTCAAACAATGGCAGCAGGGACAAATGCTTTATAGACTCACAAAAACCGTAGATCATGCATTACAATAGCAAAATATAATATCGTCATTACAAGTCCTAAAACATGTCAATGAACTGATGTAGTTTGTCTGGTACAAAAGGAAACATATGTATAATGTGTTATAATACGACCATCGACCTTACCTGTTTAGTTTGCATAGAGTATATAATACCAAGTAAGGTGAGCTTGACTTAATTTACAGAAAATTCAAACAATTCAACTCCATATTATTATATAGTGATATAAAGCACATAGATCATGTTCATACTTACATTTAGGCAGAATAAAAGGTGGACTTTGACAAACACTACAACAACAAAGCCTTTATCCCAAACTTTTGGGTTGGCTGTTTGAATAGTCTTCTTCCATTCGGTTCTTTTAAAAGCCAAGTCAAAAATAAAAAATAAAGCCATCTATTAACACTTCAAACCATGTTGATCTAGGCCAACCTCTAGTTCTACCAGAACCATTAACTACTATATCATTGTGCCTCATTATGGGAGCATATATTGGTCTACGTTGCAGGAGTCCAAAGACTCCAAACCACATAAGACAATTTTCTCTCATCTTGTACTCAATTGGCGCCACCTCTTAGTTCCACGGATACTCATTTATCCTATCATTTAATGTATTTCCACAATTCATCAATCTTAGCATTCTCATTTCAGCTATACTTACTTTTTAAACATGTTTCTTAATTGCCTAACACTTTAATCCATACAGCATAATAGGTGTTATAGCAATCTTGTAGAAAAAAAATTCAAATTTAAAGGTATCTTGCAATCACAAAGTAATCCAAAAGCACCCGTCCATTTCAAGCATCATGTTTTCATTACAAGCATTACATGCTTCTCAATCTCTTCATCGTGATGGATAATTGACCATAAATACCGAAAACTAGCACTCTTAAGTATTTCTCGTCCATCTATATGGACTACCCATTATTTTTCTGACTTTTGGTTGAAATTATATTTCATATAGTCCATTTTTGTTCTATTAACTGTAAATCCCTTAGATTCTGAAGTCTCTCTCCACACTTCTATTTTAGCATCTAACCCTTCTCTACTCTCATCAAGCAACACAATATCATCAGCAAACATTATACACCATAGAATGAACCTCCTAGATATATGCCTAGTAATTTCATCATTAACTGCCGAAAAAAGTAATGATTTAATGATGATCCTCAATGTGGCCAATGGTAACGGAAAATGGTTTATTATCTCCTCCCTTCTCTACTTTTATAAACACTACTACAAAAAATATTTAACAGTATAAATACGCAAGCGATAAATTGTAAGCTAATTTAATATCTCAACAACATAAACATAGATTGCAATATGAGTAAAACAAGTCTGAGTGCACTAAACATTTATCGTATTTTGATTATTACTCCAAATCACTTAACCTTGGAAGTTAATTCCTGATAAAATAGTGATTGCTTAAAGTAATACGAAATGACACAGAAAATACATTTGGCAAGGAGTTTTAGAAGGAAAAAATGTAATATATATAAATAAAAAAGGCGTCGCAGTGCCACAAGGCTCCCGCTCACACAAGGTCTAGGGCGGGTCAAGAATCAAGATGTACATAGCCTTACCCCCAATATAATGGAGAAGCTATTTTCGTGACTCGAACATGCATCCTTCGGATGCAAGCAACAAGCCTTATCGTCGCCTGCCCTCATAGTGAAGAAGAGGGGAAATTGAAAAAGAAGAAACAAAAAACAAGCTGATCTGATGTAGTGAAGAAGACTGATTTTCAAAGTCAATGTAGACACCTGTTGAAAAATTCACATAACTTTTTCCAGGAAGCTTTAATTGCACACCATTTGAGCCACTAAAAAGTAGACTCATAAAGCCTTCCATTGGTTTAATTTCCCCAGTGTAAAATCTTCCAAATTATTACAGGAACAACTGAGGGGGAAAAAGCCAGAATTCTGTGACCATTGAACTTCTAATCTTCTCTTTGTTAAATGATGCTAGTTTATTATTTGTTGTCTTGTCGCTTGTGATTTGACAACCTTGTGTCACTTCATGTTTTGGGAGTATGAGTAATGTATATAACGGGCACCTGGTGATAAGGACGTAACCATGCAACTAGTGAACAATTGACATATTTCTCATTTTATGAATACATGTTAGTAGAGATATGCTTTCTTATCTTTCTATCTACTCTTTGTTGAGACCTCAATCTCTAGTGTTATGTGTTTCCCCTTGTATCCATGCATCAAGATATGTACCACTGTTCCCATTAAAACCAGATGATTTAGGTTTTTTTTTTTTAACCCCATGGTCTTGAAAGGCAAAATAATGAAAGCAAGGATTCACGAATCAAACTGACGCTATGCACTAGGTAACTTTTTTAGCTTTCATATCCTCAAACTGATCATGATCTTGCTCTCACTTGCAAATTGAATACGAGTAATTTGATATAGGTAGTCCAGGTTTACCAGGCAAAACAGAAAAAATCTTGCACACAAGTGAATCCATATCTCAACTTGCTGTTCCACTGGAACAAATTCCCCTGATAACCTGATCAGAGAGTATTTTAGTATATGCATTTATAATCATGTTTCTGAGATCTTAATTATACTCATCTTAAAACTTTGTTATATTAGAGAAGCAACAAACAAATTAAGGACACGATCATGAGCTAAGTTTTTTATTGTTCCACTACTACTCAAAAATTTAGTTGAACCTCTTTTCTTCCAGAGAATTGTCTTCTATTATTATACCTTGGATAATAGTGTTATTTGTTATTTGAGAAAATAAAATAAGTATCTATGAGATTACATCTCTTATAACAAATTTAATATGAAATGCTCAGGAAAGCTTGTCAGGCCTAATACTTTGCAAGAAAATGTAGCTATGCAAGAAAATGTAATAATTATAAAGCGCAAATAAAAAAAGTCAAAAATATTGTAGCTATGCAGGAAAATGTAATAATTATAAAGCACAAATAAAAAAAGTTAAAAATGTTATTAGAGTCTGGGCCTAGTACATTTTGTAGGAAATATAGAGATGACATTTTCTAAACCAATTGATAGAATGGTGCTTTATTGATATACAAAGTCAGATTCATATAAATCATACGGTAGCCCGGCGCATCCAAGTCTACATAATCTAAGCCACAGAACCAATGAAGTTGGCTTCAAATTAGTTCAAAAAGTCCCAAATAAAATCACACATAAAAGTCCATAGGTAAATCAACCAATTTAGCTAGTAACCATTGAAGAGTATGACGAACCTGAAACTGCAAAAGCTGTTGTCCCCTCTAGATCAAAACGCTTAGCAGAGAGAGCATTACGCCATGTTATCCCATGACCAACGCCTGACTGGTCACTGTAAACCATTTGTAGAAGGATGTTAATAGTATCTTTTACTGTAATGCACTTTGAACATGGAAAAATATAAATCCAATAGAATACAACCACATGACCAAAATGAACCTCACGAAAGCTGCTAATAAAAATTTATGTTTAATTTGTTCTTCTCTAATAACATCAACATTATCTCAAGGGGCATGAAAGGAGTGATGAAAATGTTACATCATAGATGTTATTGTGGCACCAAAACAACCTGATCCAAAAATTGATCAAAGGAAAGTAATATGCTGAGAGGTAAGAAACAAGTATCGGTACTACTTGATAAACAAAGCTTGCCAGTTTGGAATTTGCTCATGTGGGACAGGGCATGGCCCTTAATAGAGCAGAGTGGAAGAAAATGATTCATGTAGCTGACCCCAAGAATTTGGGATGAAATATTGGCTTCTGATCTTGATGTCATGAAACTTGATAATTTGTACTCGATGAATATAATCACTTAAACCTTCTAATTTTATGTCTATTTTCATTGGATCGTTTTATATTCCAAGAAATAGGAATTATTATACCAGTACCATACAACAATCTCTCTAAACATGTTTCAAAGTTCATCTTACGCAAAACTGCCAATCCTTCTAAAATTGGACAGGGTGATCTATTTTATAATATTAGTTGCATGGAGATGAGTTCTCAAAATAAGTGGAAGGAGTCATGTGGAGGTATTATCTTAAGTCTCAGTCATTGTATACCAAGTTACCACAAACCGCTCGACCCTAGTGATTTGTGTTCCACACATTTTGTTCCAAGTAGTGGAACATTTCCATTCCAGATGACTAAATGTAGGGTTTAGAAATTCCAACCCAAACCAACTGGAATTAATCCGAGTGACCCACATTTGATGTTTTCATTAGAAAGGGGGCATGATTCAACACCATTATTGGGGGGAAAGTACATTTTGCACCTGAATTGGAGCAGTCAAGAGGCCTAATTGTGAGGCTTGCCTCACAGTATCACTATTCGTATATAGATACGTGAGTATTGATCGTATATTGTATTTTCTTAGTTTTCGTAATTTCGGTTGATGGTATCGTATTAAAGGATAATGGATTTTCGCGAGACGGGTCCTTGAATATGGGTGTCGTGCCATGATACTGGATTTGGTTATTGTGACTTTACTAGTTTTCGAGATTTTCTCGTTTTGCATGAGAGGATCGTACGAAAAGTCTCGTGTGATACTCTAGTTTTCAAGAAAATCAAGTATAGACTTGTGCAACTTAATGTATTTATGAGTTTATTGAGAATCATGCCAACCCACAGCCTTCCTAAGACTTGTAGAGACCCATGGCACGGTTATGTACTCCGATCCGCACGTAGAATCAGCCCCCCGAAATTAGATTTTTCTAATTTTTTCTGCATGACGGCATACTGGACAGTATATGTCCAGTATACTGCCCACTATACTCTTTTTCTATACTCTTTTCATGTTGTGAGAGGGAATAGTGGTTGTGCATGTTGATTTCAACTGTCGAATTTTCATCCAACGGCTAGGATTGATCATGGGGGTTTATATATGAGTGAACTCCCTTTCATTTCTCATTTTCTCTCTCTCTCTCTCTTGGTTTCTCTAGAGCCAAGGAAGAAAGCTCTTCCCTTCTCCTCTCTCAATATTCTTCTCCACTTCCCGCAAGCTCACGAGTATCGAGGGAGCGAGACTTGTGCTTTTGACACGACCTGGTCGATTTTGATTATCATTATTCGCAGTCGGAAGTACTTGACATACTGAGCCCGGTCCCATGACGGGATTCGAATTGATTGAGTATCGATAAGTTTCCATCGTTTTATCGAATTTCTTGGTTTTGTCGACAAACCGTTATATCGCAACGGTTAGTCATGGATCTTCCTCCACGGCATCCGCACGTGATAACGAGCATGGTGCACTTTTTCAATTTTACTTTGGTTGTGAATCAGTCGACCGACAAACAATTTAGCGCATTACGACACATCTTCTGACTGAATACTGCCTCTGCACAGTGCAGACAGTTTAATGCCCACATACACAATATTTTTATATATAATTGTTCTTTCTCGATCAGTATACTAGACATAATAGTATACCAGTATGCTGTTGGTGCACGATTTTATATAAAATACTCTCTGTCCAAAATAGTATATTGGGCAATATCTTGCCCAGTATACTGTCAGTGCAGTAAAGGCTGAATTTTCTATTTTTCTGATTTTTATCGATTTGCTTTCATGTCGATCTGAATGTCAATGGCCCTGAAAATTGACACACAGTATCCTGGGCTATATGAGAGGGTGTGGGTGAATTTTCAAGAGAATCGAATGGTCGGATCTCCCGTATCGGATTTGTTCCGATTCCGAAGAAAATACGAAAAAATCTAGATATGGATTTATTATTGATTTCTATTGAATTTTCCAAATGCTTATTGTTTAAGCATCAATCATTTTTAGTTAATAAATGTATGGTATGACCGTGACGGTACTCGTGCCCCGGGCACGAGGGTATCCCTATTACAATGATGTTTATCTTTCACGTACTGGAGCACACTAGCACTTTTCGTATTTTATACAAATTGTCTGGATATGTAGTTATCATATGCGCTATGTCGCTACTGCATGGAGTTAGCCTGATTATGGCAACATAATGTTATGATTTGTCGCTTATGGAAGATTATCGACATCATGTCTAGCGACATCCAGCATGTACCGATTTGTATCTTATTGTATCATCTTGCACAATATTGTACAGTATTGATTCTCTCAGTGGCTCAGCACACTCCAATACATGGTGATTATAGCGACGTGGGTTGCTAAAATGTCTCATGCTATTGATTGGATGCTAAATACTGTTAAGTCTTGGATTTCTCCGAAGGGAACCACATATAGGATGGATTCCATGGATGCCCTCGAAATTCAAATAAAAATGTACAGAAATTAAAAACTAGAATAATTGTCTAGATTTATTGTGAGGAAAGGTTTTCAGGTTGCATGCAGTCTATTATCCCAGCCACTTATAGATTTGGAGCTCTCCGTCATGAGGGGCACACCTCCAGCTCACTGTCGAGTAATGCAATTCTGTATTGATTATTATTAGCTCACCAACGAGTTGTGCATATAATATTGATTACCGTTTCGACTGGATAGACTGCAACGCATGTTTCCTTTAGAACCTCAATTGCATGTGATAGTAATCAGGAACCCTAGTTAATATTATCAAGTCGTAGCTCATGATTAGTCGAGGTTGATTGATGGTATCTATTATTGTTCTAGTTTATTGTTCCAGCTTACAGTATCAGTTTACGGTTCCATAATTCTACAGCTTACTCTGTTTACTTCTTTATTGTTATTTATTTATTGCTTTCCTTTATATACTTGCATTCTGGTTTTAGTACACCATAGAGCTTTTCTTGTGGTATGGTTTTGTATGGCTAGATCTCGTAACGGAACCTTAGGATCTACCGTACCTTCCGCTCGATGGTCAACACCCGGAGGACCACCACCTGAGCACCTGAGTGGGTTTCTATCTAATCTTCCATTGTACATTTTGTATATTTTTTTGAGGCATTTAGCCATCGACTATGTGTTAGCTCATGTTTTGGAATTATGTTTCCGCCTACGGACAACATAATTGTATACATTCTAGACTGCAACTAGACATGATCATATATGATCATATAATCTTGCTAGTATTCTATTTTGTATTACTAGTTTCATGATCATCTATATATCTATAGTTTGTGACGTTTTTTTATTATATGTTTGATGCTTTACATCTTATATTTTATTTGTTTGCCAGTAAATGGGACACCTAGGATTATTCGACCTAGTATTGACCAATGGATTGTAGAGTAACACGTCTTATACAATCGTAATTGTACACCTTGTACTTTACTTGTTTGCCAGTAATAAGAAACCTAGGATTGTTCGACCTAGTATTGACCGATGGATAGTAGAGTAACCCATATGTCTTATATAGTCGTTATCGTACATTGGGGTACTGACGTACTCTGATATACGTAGTTGGCCTAGTATCGCCCCCGCTCTCATGTATTCTAGTTCTGCGACGTGACACTAATCCCACTAAATATCAAGAAAAATGGCTCCTAGTTGCATACTTCATTCCACCTAAGCATTTGGAAGAAGTCTACCCTTTCTCGTTCCATACAAGGTGGCGTACCACATTCCCCTTTGTGTTTCCATAATGTCTGCATTCTAGGTAACCTTGTGTCATACACATTAATAATTTTTTTGTTGATTACTTGATTGGGCAAGATTTCAGTGAATGAATGATACTCTCTTTTGTAACTATGATAGCATTCAACGATAGTCGAAGGGTAAGGGCGTGGGATGATCCATGGCAACCATTGTTGTGGTCTTTAAAACCGGTAGCCCGTAAGCTGATGATGGATTGACAATGACAAAACGTTATTGGAAGAAAGTTGGTAGAGTACCTTATGGGACAAAATTAGGCGGAGCTTGTCATGGCTACACCTTTGCCACTGAATAATAGATTGGAGAAATTTGTGTGGCACTACAACAATATGGGGGATTTTTCAATAAAGGTGTGTATAAATTGACAGTGGCTTTAGACCAACAAGTGGGAGACAAGTCTAGAGCCGAAACAATATGAGGCGGGCATTTCGTGTGGCAACTCATCCTTATTGGAAAGGTATATGGTCTACGAATGTGCCACATAAAATAAAAATGTTCACTTGGCGAGAAAGCAAGAAATGCCTTTCGATGAAGGCTAACTTGGCAAGCCATGGAATACATGTTGATTTGAGATGCATACATTGTGGCTATGAACGAAAAAACCAGCTGCATCTACTTTTTCTTTTGTGCCAATACAAACAGGTGTGGAAGGACACGTACATGTGTCATCGGATTGGAAAAATGATTGAAAACTCTCCTGAATGGTGAATGAAGGCCCTATGATGAACACTTAATTCTAAAGAGCGGACATATATGATAGTGGTTTTGTGGCAAATTTGGAGTGGTAGGAACAACGTGGTACAAGACAAGCAAGGAAGTGGTACAAGACGAGCAAGGAAGATCTAGCAAAGGATTGGTAGGAGATGCAGTGAGCTACATGGAAGAGATGAAGGCTAGCTTTGGATCACAAATGCATTGGATAAAGCAAATGAATGTCATAGACAGCCCAGCCAAGGGGGTTGTATTAAATGAATGTCGATACGGCTTGGAGAGATGATGGACTAATCTGTGACTTTGGGGGTGTGGCTCGGGATCATAATGGTGCCTTCGTGGGTGCATTTTTGAAAGGTGGAGTAAGAAATGCGAACAATAGGAGAGGCTATGGCAGCAATGGAGGCACTGATAATGGCATTGGAGCGTTATTTGCGAGGATATAAGGGATTTGGGAAGAAGATTTCCAACCTTTGTGGTGAGACATACTCACTGGTAATGAAGTTACGCATTTCTTCGCACGAAAAGCTTAGGTACGGATACCAGTGTATTTAGAAGCTCATGTTGACGTCGTGGCCATTCTCTTGGTTGATTGTAATGTTTTAACAAGGTAATAAATTCCATATTTTCATATATAAAAAGTATGAAAGAGAAGATCATAAAGGATGCCACATTAGAATAACTTCTCTAAAAACAAGGAAGAAACTCTAGCAGAAGGATAATTATGTCTCCTGCAAATTTACAGTAGTAAAGTATTAGTCTATTATGCCTTGAGACAACATTATGCACTAAATTCCTTAGGAACCATCTCGTACACAGAAAGCAACATTTCCTTTCGATCACATTCCTACAAGTATGACAATCCCAAGCATGTTTTATTTTCTAGATTACTCATGTGCCATAATAGATCAAAATCAAAGTTCTCATGTAAATTTTTCATAATGATGGTTTCTTTATTATTATTGTTTTATATTCATTTATTTTTCATAATGTGGGGTTGTAGTTGATGGGACAGGTAGCGGTCATCTGGTAAAGGACAAGTAATATAATGAGAGAAAGAGGACGTGGTAATGAAGAATTAGAAAACAAGGTGGAGGGAGGAAGAGGAGTAAAGAAACTAGTTTTTTTACAGCAATGCGAATTCATTAGTAGTCAACTAAACGATAGGAATCATAGGAAGCATCTAGGGTTCTTGAAGAAATAGTCACATGAGAACGTCACAATATATCCGTTGATATGCTAAGAGTTTATAAGGACATAATACGTTTATACATGCAAATGTTACTCAGGAATCTTAAACTCTCATAAGACTTGTGTTTGGTATAAGCACGCATGTCATTCTGGAGATCGTTAGATTCCTACGGCAACACATATCAACATTTTGTAGTAGTAAACTTAATGATAGGATGCATCTAGGGTTCTTGAAGAAATAGTCATAGGAGATGTCATGATATTGTTAGGGTTATATACTAAAGCATCACTTTTGTATTAACTATATTTTCTATCATTTTTTGAATAAGAATTATATGGACAAATGTTTGAATATATTATTTATATTATAATGTTAGTGCAAGTGTCTGATATTCTACATTGTAGATAATATGGTGTGTGGTGTCACACAGAAGATCATATTATCAGTTTCCTATGTAATATATACATGGTTCACAACCTAGATGGATTTGGACAAAACATTGGTATGGTTGTATTGTAATATGGTATTAGTCTAACTTTACTATAGGTTTACACTAGTGCACTTAGTGTGTGTTGAACATGACCACTTGAGGTTGTTCTCTTTGTACTAACTACATAAGAAAACAAACACCTATGTTATTATGGATGATTATGCTCTTAATCTGGATATAATAACAGACATGTATATGCAGTGTGCATTGCTTTGACTCATAAAAGAGATATTCATTTTGGGTCAACAACCTCTATGAATTGGGTAATGGCATTGTGTGTATGGTGGGTTGTTGATTATAAAAGAAATATATGTCCCGATATGTCGGGTTGATGATGTCCCCTTGAGGAGCTCATAAGATTTGTCATATAAACTCTACAGGTGGATTATATCCGACATGACAATAAGGTTGAGTGGTACTACTTAAAGATAAAAGTAGTTGATTAATATAGTTGTCAGTAACTTAATTTAATCGACAGGCAGACGATATCTTAACATGGGAAGAGGAACAAGCATATAATAAGAAGGGGCTCATAACGTATTTGGGATTAGGAAGGTAGTGCAACAATAGCTCTTTAGTGGACCGATCTATTGTTGACGAACATGGATTGTGTGTTCAGACCGAACATAGAATTTTCATATCCGCCAGGAGACCTAACCCTAATTTTTTCTTAGGGTCCTTGCCATAGCCTATATATACATACCTCTATTCTTTGGCCATCATATGCATTAGCAGCATATCTTTCTCAAATTCGTTTTTCACGTAAGGAAGAGAGAGGACGACCAAAGAGAAGAAAAATATTGCAAGATTGTCACCATCACGATGTCCAATCCGAGAAAGGAATACGACAGAAGATCTTGAGCTCGTAGATAGATCGAGGTTGTTGAAGTTTTCGTATGTTACGCGGACATCAGACGGACACCAGGCGCCTAGCGGCCGCCTTTAAGAACAGAGGTCCTGGTTGAGCCTACCTCCTCATACCAACCCATACTACATACCGAACCGAACCGCAAAATAACATTGGATTAAACCTATGTTGCGCTGACATGACACGACACGCCACGGTAGGGATACAGACAGACACGGCATCTATTTTTGGTATGTCAGTGTGTATTTTGGCGTGTCCGATATGCGTTCACGACCCATAATTTTTGGAGTATCCGTGCTTCCTAGGGTTAAACCCTAACCCTTTTTCTAACAGAAAAGAAAAGGTTGATGTCAGGTTGACAACGGTCAGCTCAAAGTTTGCTACAGAAACGAAACAAAACAAAACAAAACAAAACAAAAAATAATTGGGAACAATTGTGAATCGTATGATTTTGCTTCCTATGTTCTACGTCGAGACCTCCATTTTATTTCAAAAATTAACGGATAGAAGAAGAAGAAGATGAGAGAGAGAGAGAGAGAGAGAGAGAGAGAGAGAGTACTGACGAGTCGGGTGCGCAGACGAGGACACGGTAGCGGGCGGTGCGGGCGAGGAGCAGCGCGAGGTGCTGCAGGCCTGGAGCGTCGATACCGTCGTCGTTCGTGATCAGCACTGTCTGCATCGGAACTCCGCTCGCCATCCCTCTTTTTCTCTTCGTCTTCTCTTTTGCTTTCGGTAGTTTGTGCTTGGAGTGGCGAGTATGAATGATGACGGAGGGAGGAATAGAATAATACAAACACTAGTCTTATTCTTCCTAAGAATATTCGTAATTACTAATTAGGGACTAGATATTTGTTTATTGGTTGGGAGACCTTAAAATAAACTCATAAAAAAATGGCTAAATCAACCTCGTGGACGCTCGGGCCTGTGTAGTTGTAAATGTTATTTTAACAATATTTGTCACAGTATTTACACAAAATTCTGATGTTTGCTTGGCTAAGCATTTTTTACCGGTATTAGTAAATTCCATGTAAATAATATTTTTTTCTTTGAAAAAATAGTTTAAATATTTTAATATATTTGAATTAGAATTTGTTATATATATGTTTATATTTTAAGTATGATTTGTTATAAGTAAATTTATATTCTAATTAAAAGAAAAAAAGTCTGGTAGGTTGTTAGATAATATCATGTAGTTAAGTTATTAGTTAGGATATTTTTTTTTAATTGTAAAGACTTATTTAGACTAATTTTTAATTACAACTAAAAATTAGTTTTAGAACTATTATCTTTCAATTTTTTTTAATTAATTGAGGATATACATCGACTTAGACAAGAGATTTTTGAATCGTTTTGAAGCTTCCTTATAATGGTAGAGATTTGACTGGTAAATTATGTAAGAAATGTGCACTTGAAGGTAACCTAACAATTCCTCTCTTTAGTATAGTGGACATCTTGCATGACTATGAGTAATCCATGTATATTATTTAATTTGACATACGCATACACTGAAATACTTGTAAAATAATTTAAGTAATTCTAGTTTTAATTCAATTATATTCAAGAAAGAAGGAATGTATTGAAGTCTTTTGTTCCTGACATGAATAGTCATTCAAGGAAAAGAAACATGACAAAAAGTATGGTTAAGGTAATGAAGACGAGCGAAATGAGATGTCCGACTCTATACTATTGTTTCCCTTTCCTATGGAGCATCCGACCATATTTAGAAATACGATATTACAATTTCCGGTGCATCCATCATAAAAACGCATCTCTCTAATCGAATTAGTCGCTCCCCAGTCGAAAAGATGGGTTCTCGTCTCGACAAAGTCTTGAAAATGCTCCTCACCTCTTCGTGGAGACGTGTATTGTAAGTGATCTAAAGCCGCGACTATTGCGAGTATGTAGAAATATTTTTGTTGTGAGTCCCACTTAGACGATTAAGGGAGACTGGTACTAGGAGGGAGCGATGCCCAAAAGGTACCTGATCTGTATCCAAAAAAAGGAGGCACTACAAAAATACTGTTAAATAGCGACGGATCTCAACGACGAAAAATAATCCGTCGCTGAGTCAGCGACGAACTTTCGACAAAATTATGACTAATTTATTTATGTAAACAAATTATATTATTTTTTATCAACAATTCGTCGTTAATTCTTTGCTGTTAAGTTAGCGACGAAAATATATGTCGCTACGAAAACTTAAAATTCTAGAACGCGTTTCATTTTCCCCCATTCTCAATCTCTTACTCTCTCTCGATCTCGATCTCGATACTCTCTCCCCCTCTCTCGTCGACACCCTCTCCCCCTGGCTCCGACGACCCCCTCCTCGAACCCCCCTATTCGGCGACTCGACCCCCTCCTCGAACCCCCCTCTCCTCGACCCCCTCCGACTTCCCTCTCCTCGACCCCCTCTTCGAACCCCCCCCCCCTCTCCTCGACCCCCTCCATCCGCCTCCGCCCCCTCCTTGAACCCCCCCCTCTCTGCCCCCCTCCGTCCTCCTCCGCCCCCTCCTTGAACCCACCATCTCCTCGACCCCCCCTCTCTCGGCCCCCCTCCATCCGCCTCCACCCCTTCCTCGAACTCCCCCCTCTCCGGCCCCCCTCTCCGGCCCACGCTCCGTCAGATCCCCTTCTCCTCCGTCGAAGGTAAGTTCTAACCTAACCATCATTTATATTTTGGTTAATTATTAATTAGCATACATGATTTAGGATGTTGGACACGTAGACACGAGACACTGGACACGGACACGAGAACATAGACATGTACACATATATAATGGAAATACTCCATTACATGTTTTTACAACCTTATTATTTACAGTAATTTTGTAGTGTAATTAATGTGGTCACTTTACCATCATGTTGATATTCATCTACATGGATTCCATTATTGGATGAGATCAGAGATTTAGCACCATGGCAGAGTTTATAATGGGTGTGCATACCGAAAGAATAACCTCGCTTGAAATTTTTATTAAATGCTTGCATTGTGAAAAAAAGACTTAAATAGAAATCTAACTATCACTACAAAAATATTGTTAACTTAAAATAAGGATTTCGTACCGATTTATAGCACGGACACACGTATCAAAAAAATGCAGACAAATTGACACGAGTATTAGGACACGAAAATGGTAATATGTATTGTATGTGTCAATAATTAACTTAGAAGAAGATTGACTAATTGAATTTTACATATATAATTATTTTAATTTATATGTGTATCCTTAGACATACGTAATTCTTAATACATAGGCTTGAGCGTATCCTAGAATATCGGAAATAGAATATGTGACGTTCAAAAATTCGTATCGGTATCGATTTATTCATCGGCCCTAAAATCGATACGGTTATCACTAATTTAACCTATAATGAATTATTAACATTTTAGAGTATTGGTCTTTGTATCGAAATCTGTAAACATCCTGATTTTTAGAATTAAATTTTAGAAATTTATTTATTGGTATTTAAATAATTATTGAGATTAAGGGAGATTTTCTGTAAAATTTTTAGTTAATTATAATAAATGTTCTTCATGGATTTATATTTTTTTGTATTAAATTAATTATAAAAATAGTGCAAAAAATATATTTTTTGGTGTAAAACTATTAATAAAATATTGTGTAAATTTTCAGAAATTTATTGGGGTCTAAAACTATTTTTAGATAGCTAATTGCATTATTTTAATTAAACCAACCCAGACCGAACCAACTCAACCCAAACCAACCCAAACCAAACTGAATCAAACCAAACTAGACCAACCGGACCCAAACCCGCACATGTACCCGACCCGAGACCCGAACCTGACCCGCTGCTACAGTGCTCCTCCCCAACCCCTGTAACTGACCGCACCCTTCGTTTTTCCTCCCCGAAATAGCCCAACCTGACCACTTCCCCTCCCTGTAACCGCCCACTCCGACATCCTATAAAAACCTCAGCTAGCCGACCCTCACCACCCATAACCCCTCTCCCATTTTCGATTATCGCCGACCGCCGACGCCGTGACCGCCGACGATCGCCGCAAGACGGGCCGCCCAATTCCGAGCAAACAGCAGCAGTAAGGTACTCAATTTTTCACTCTCGTATCTCCCTGCACATTAATCCAAATGTCGATCTATCAAATCCTATGCAAAGACCACATGACCCTCTTGAACCCTGTATAATTAGTTCGGTGTATCGTGTCCTGTATCGGTCGTAATTCGCGATGCAAAACAGGAAAATATGACCCAAATTGTAGTTCAGAAAACTGTCCCAAACACCCATGTTCATTATTATTTTTCTTCCAACCTAGTTAATATTTTTAAATTCCACTTAAACGATAATTTAGACAATATAACCGATATTTAATCTCTTTAATTAGACTATTTTAATTTATTGTATGCTGTAATTTATTCGCGGTTGAAGTTGACCAAAAACTTAATTTTTTAAACCCAAAATTTTCTGAAACGGGGTACGTTTCGCTAAACGAGGTGACTTCATCGTGTGCAAATTATATCGAAAGGCGTGTATCGTCAACGCGGATGTGTAGAATTTTTCAAAAGTTGATTTGGATGTGCGTGCACACCAGAATCAACACGTATCCGTCGAAAACCCCCGTATTGGCCTATTCTGACACTCATCATAATTTTGTGTGTGCTTGTCGTTTCGCAACGAAACTTATGCCAATGGATTCATAGCATTACACTAGTCTTGTGACCCAAGTTTGGTTCGATTCTGAGAACGTTGACGAAATATCGTTTTGTGGGCCCCACGGTTCCACTTGACGGACGATTTTGTGATCGGCTCATCGGAATCCAGTTTTGGATATTCTGTTGGATTCGTATAATCGTTCTGGACTCACAGATAGTAAGTTTGACAAATTTGGAGAACTTTGTCTCTGGCATAATTTTCGGTGCGAAGTGGGTCACATGTGGACCCCGCTTTGACCCAAAATTGTTAATTATGTCCGTGTGTCCAAATTAGACTTATGTGTAGTCAATCCTAGCTATTTCAAGTATTATGAAAGCAATGGTGATGTTTGTTACAGCATCCGGTGGCGAACTTGGAGATTCCACTTTTACAGGAGCAATTGACGGAGCTTAGAGCCCATGCAAGTGTACCTTGCCAACTTGCAGTAAAACTTATCATATTATCGACTGATATATTTATATATTCTTGTGATGTGTCTGCTCAACCTAGGACCGTGAGACATTGCTTAACGTCCGAACAAGATTCGGGTGTTGACGCCGTACGCGGAGTCGTGTAACGTCACTTAGAGAGTTGATACCATGATCCTATATATTTTTTACGTGCTTGTTTTATCAAGTACGCCATACCATAGGACACTTAACACTATTCATGTGATAGAATCTTTCTTGAGTTATTCATGGTAATTTTGTATAGGCTTACAGGATTCGTGACATAAGATTTGCATATACATAGATATCATTATGACTCGTTGTACTAGAGGTCATGATCTTACATGTTATGGACATGAGACATCGTGGACATGAGACGTGAGGTTATATTAGGTGAAAAGAGACACACCTATAGGCTGATTATTTATATATATATACTTATGTTACTGGAGAGTGCCTTAGTCTCTGACCAGAGCTTTGGCACATGTACTGGCCCTTTGAGATATTACATGCTGCTATGGGTTTCCCTGACACAGAGCCTATAGTGGTTTCAGCCTGAGTACGAGTAATGCTCTCATTTGCATAGCACTTAGATGGTTATAGTAGTTTAGCCTTGAGTATATGGCATTATACTGTTATACTTTGGCATGCTGTTTCTTGTACCTTGTTATGCCCCTCTGAGGACCTGGTCCCTTGCCAGTTTTTCAGCATAGACCATTGTGGAGCCTGCTTGGAGTTGCTGATGTGTGTTGCTTTGTCTTGCAAAAATTGGTGCCAGGTAATCATTTCTACCGGAGTTATGGTTATTATTCATATTGTTTATTCATCTGCTGATATAGCCTAGTTTTATAGACTCATATTCCTTTCTCGAGTCTATTCGAGCTTATGTGTTACTGGGCGGCCGACTTTAGCATATATAGTTCATTCTTGATATTTTGTTCTTTATGTGGATTGAGACATAAATATTTTTAGTATTCTTAGATAGTTACCATTAATATACAACTTATACGTATTCGAGTCGGACCAGAGTCTGGTCGAATGTGTAGCTGGCATGTTATGTATTCCTAGTCCCTTGGTAATTTGGGACTGGGGTGTGACATATTTTTGTGGTGGTCCATGCAGGTCCTGATTAAATCGTTTCGATTACTTTTCGGTACCGAGCGAGCCTGTAATCAGGATTAACAGTATTAGTATCTCAATTGACAACTGACTTTAAAATTCCTTAGCATTTGATTATCGCCCTTGGACTTCATAATTGTACTCTTTTATTCCTCTCGACATTCTTATTATTGTTTATCATATATCCCTATTTCAAAGAGATGAACGTTCGATCGAGATGTTCCCTCCAGAAGCAGATCATTGTCAAAGCAGAAGAAGACATGCTGGATATAACTTTTTGAATAAGGTTACCCTTAGTAGGAAAGGTAGATAGGTTATTCCTATATACTAGAGCTAGTGTAGATTGATAGCATGAGAATTGAATATAGTATTAGAAGCCTAGAACTGATAAAACCTTACCCTTACTTAAAGGTTGCAAGTAATTTGGAAGTATTGGAAGAAAGGAAAGAGGGTTTGATTCTAATGCACTGGAATACTTTATGGAATACATAGCTAGATCCTAGGGATCAGATGTGGCTCATGATGGTGATACAAGAAATTGTATTATGACCTTAAGAAATTGGAACCTTACGTAGCAGGCCATAGTGGTTAAATCTCTAGTTATCTTGTGACTTTTAGTATCAATATTAGATCTTATGACCCAGCTGTTATACCCAAGTATACACTCTCATGCTCCATATAGATCCCACAACATTCGTGGCATACCTCATTCTAGAAAACCTATATTTAATTAGTCAGTTCCGTTGCAATTAGATTAAATTGTACATCGGCAACCAAATTACCCTAACCACCGATACACCCGTATCCCATTCATGCCAACCTACGTCCATGACACTGGTGTTGCATTAAGTTGAGCCATTGAACTCTCTACACAATGTTAATCACCTTGACAAGATTTGTGATAAAGTATTCCTCGATACTATTTTACCCTAGTTGCATTTGGCTATGATATTTTCTATTGTCTTGTAGACTCATGATCTAATTAGGAATAAGAGAACTGGTAAAACTTTCTGTATAGAGTTATTAACTCATTAACGTCATGGTAGTACCTAGATTTTCTTTGATAGGTTATGATAATATTCTTACCATCTCGTATCCCTCCTTGAAGTTAGACTTTCTAAAAACCCTTAGAAATATGATCATGACTATAGTTCCTGCGGCCAACTTCATTCTTATAAGTTGGGTAGAGCCTTGATTAAGCGTACCCTTATTCTTAGAATGAGACGTCAAACTAGGACTCCATTTGATAACTGCGTCCCCATCTTTAGTGCAACCTTGCTTAACTAAAATCTTTTCTACCATATTTTTAATTTTGAGGACAAAACTTTTATAAGTTGGGTAGATTGTAAACACCCTGACTTTTAGAATTAAATTTTAGAATTTTATTTATTGGTATTTAAATAATTATTGAGATTAAGGAAGATTTTCTGTAAAATTTTTAGTTAATTATAATAAATGTTTTTCATAGATTTATATTTTTGTGTATTAAATTAATTATTAAAATAGTACAAAATATATATTTTTGGGTGTAAAACTATTAATAGAATATTGTGTAATTTTTTGGAATTTATTGGGGTCTAAAACTATTTTTAGATAGCTAATTGCATTATTTTAATTAAACCAACCCAGACCGAACCAACTCAACCCAAACCAAACTAAAACAAACCAAAGTAGACCAATCGGACCCAAACCCGCACCTGTACCCAACCCGAGACCCGAACCAAATCCGCTGCTACAATGCTTCTCCCCAACCCCTGTAATCGACCGCACCCTTCTTTTCCCCTCCCCGAAACCGCCCAACCCGACCACTTACCCTCCTTGTAACCGCCCACTCCAACATCCTATAAAACCCCCAGCTAGCCGACCCTCACCACCCACAACCCCTCTCCCATTTTCGATCATCGCCGACCGCCAACGCCGCCACCGTGACTGCCGACGATCGCCCCAAGACGGGCCGCCCAATTCCGAGCAAACAGCAACAGTAAGGTACTCAACTTTCCACTCTCGTATCTTCTTGTGCATTAATCCAAATATCGATCTGTTGAATCCTATGCGAAGACAATATGACCCTCTTGAACCCTGTATAATTAGTTCGGTGTATCGTGTCCTGTATCGGTCGTAATTCGCGACGCAAAACAGAAAAAAATGACCTAAATTGTAGTTCAGAAAACTGTCCCAAATACCTATGTTCATGGCTGTTTTTCTTCCAACCTAATTAATATTTTTAAAATTTTACTTCAACGGTAATTTAGACAACATAACCGAGATTTAATCCCTTTAATTAGACTATTTTAATTTATTGTATGTTGTAATTTATTCGCTGTTGAAGTTGACCAAAAACTTGGTTTTCTAAACCCAAAATTTTTCGAAATGGGGTGCATTCCGCTAAACGAGGCAACTTCATCGTGTGCAAATTACATCGAAAGGCGTGTATCATCAACACGAACGTGAGGGATTTTGCAGAAGTTGATTTGGATGTGTGTGCACACCGGAATCAGCGTGTATCCGTAAAAAAATTCAGTATCGGCATGTTCTGCCACTCGTCATAATTTCGTGTGTGCTTGTTGTTTCGCAACGAAACTTATGCCAATGGATTCGTAGCATTACGCTGGTCATGTGACCCAAGTTTGGTTCGATTCTGAGAACGTTGAAGAAATACCGTTTCGTGGGCCCCATAGTTCCACTTGACGGTCGATTTTGTGACCGGCTCATCGGAATCCAGTTCTGGATGTTCCGTTGGGTTCATATCATCGTTATGGGCTCATAGACACTAAGTTTGACAAATTTAGAGAACTTTATCTCTGATATAATTTTTGGTGCGAAGTGGGCCACCTATGGATCCCGCTTTGACCCAAAATTGTTAATTTTGTCCCTGTGTCCAAATTGGACCTATGGGCAGTCAATTCTAGCTATTTTACGTATTCTGAGAGCAATGGTGATGTTTGTTACAGCATCTAAAGGCAAACTTGGAGATTCCACTTTTACAGGAGCAGTTGACTGAGCTCAGAGCCCAGGCAAGTGTACCTTGCCAACTTGCAGTAAAACTTGTCATATTATTGACTGGTATATTTATATATTCTTGTGATGTGCCTGCTCAACCTAGGACCGTGAGACGTTGCTTAGCGTCCGAACAAGATTCGGGTGTTGACGCCGTACGCGAAGTCGTGTAACGTCACTTAGAGAGTTGATACCACGATCCTATATATTTTCTACGTGCTTGTTTTATCAAGTACGTCATACCATAGGATACTTGACACTATTCATGTGACAGAATCTTTTCTGAGTTATTCATGGTTATTCTGTATAGGCTTACAGGATTCGTGACATAAGATTTGCATATACATAGATATCATTATGACTCATTGTACTCGAGGTCATGATCTTACGTGTTATGGATATGAGATGTCGTGGATATGAGATGTGAGGTTACATTGGGTGGGGAGACACACACTATACTACAGGCTAATTATTTATATATATACTTATGTTACTGGAGAGTGCCTTAGTCTCTGACTAGAGCTTTGGCACATGTACTGTCCCTTCGAGATATTACATGCTGCTATGGATTTTTCCGACACAGAGCCTATAGTGGTTTCAGCCTGAGTATGAGTGATGCTCTCATTTGCATAGCACTTAGATGATTACAGTAGTTTATCCTTGAGTATATGGCATTATACTGTTATACTTTGGCATGCTATTTCTTATACCTTCTTACGTCCCTTTGAGGACCTGGTCCCTTGCCAGTTTTGCAGCATAGATCATTGTGGAGCCTGCCTGGAGTTGCTGATGTGTGTTGCTTTGTCTTGCAGATATTGGTGCCAGATACTTATATTATTTCTACCGGAGTTATGGTTATTATTCATATTATTTATTCATCTGCTGATATAGCCTAGTTTTATAGACTCATATTCCTTTCTCGAGTCTATTCGAGCTTATGTGTTACTGGGCGGCCGACTTTAACATATGTAGTTCATTCTTGATATTTTGTTCTTTATGTGGATTGAGACATAGATATTTTCAGTATTCTTAGATAGTTACCCTTAATATACAGCTTATACGTATTCGAGTCGGACCAGAGTCTGGTCGAATGCGTAGCTGGCATGTTACGTATTCCTAGTCCCTCGGTAATTTGGGACTGGGGCTTGGCAAAATCGGTATCGTACCATTACTATGAGTATCAATTATCACTTCAGGGCACTAATAATAATAGTAATTAGTAGTTTCAACCTTACTATGCTATGTCATGTATCGGCCATAGTCGGATGCGTGTCAAGGAATTATGGTTTTGGATACTTGTAAAACACGAAGAAATGCTCAAATATAGTCTTTCCAATAGCTCCTTTAGTTCTTTATGAGACTTCTTCATTAAGTATCCTAACTAACTAATCCTTTAGCAAATATCCTAACTCATCTTATATCTAATATATATTGTTTGAATATATGATACATACAAATCAATGAGTCGATACTTAGTTGACCGATCATGGATGTACAATCGGCGACATGAGAGTAGGATTGGCTTGATAGATAATTTTATGGCAGACGTTGAGGAATTTCTCAAATACGCAAGTAGTTAACCTTATTTCATGGATGGAAGGCTCATCAAATATTCTTGTGTCAAATATCATAATATATCATTCAAAGAGGTGGATCTCGTGAGGGAGTGTAAACACCCGGATTTTTCAGAAATTAAAAATAAATTTTTGGAAATTTTCTGTGATTTTTAAATAATTAAAATAAATGTTCTTCTTAATTAAATATTTTTAAGTAATAAAAATAAATATTAAAATATTATGAAAATAATATTTTTGGGTGTAAAATAATTAATTAGACATAAAATAATTTTTCTGGAATTTATTGGACCCCGGAACTATTTTTAAAGACCCCAAAACGTATTTTTTAAATAAACCAACTTGAACCAAACCAATCCGGTTTATTATTAAATCGAACCGAACCCATGCTGAACCGGACCAACCCTATTGGATCGGGTCAGATTCGGATTTGAACCCAACCCGCTAACCCGAACCCGACCCATACCCTATCGGATCGGGTCAGATCCGGACCCGTTAACTAAAACCGACCCGACCCGACCCGTTATCATTTATAACTGAGAATTTATTTCCCCGACCGTTAAACCCCGACCGCCGAATCCTCCGCCGCCGTGACCCGCCGGCGACCCCTCGGTTTAACTTTCCCCCCCAACCGCCTCGACTCTGACGGACGGTAACTCCTCCGTTCTCCTCCTGAACCGACCACCCTCGCCCTATATAAACCCACTGTCACCATCATCTGCCACCACCATCACAGCCACCACCATCACCGTCAACCCCTCTGGCCATCGGCCCCCGCACCGTCCTCCGCCGAGCTCCCGAGGGTCAACGACATCTCCGGCGATCCGACGAACCCCCGGCGACGACTCCCCGCCAACCCCAGCAGTCACCGCAGCCGTACAGTGCCGTCGCCCGTTCGCGCCGCGCCGCCTCGCGTACGCCAAATACAGTCGATATCGACCCCCTGTTCAGGTGAGAATTTCTTTCCTCGCTGCCTCATTTTCTGTTTTGTCTGCTGTAATACGTACCCTGCGTGACCCTCTCGAACCTCGTGTAACTCGTTCGGGGTATCGCGCCCTATGTCGGTCGCAAACTATGACGCAAAATCAGGAAAATAAATCCCCTTTTCTAAAAATTCAGAAAATGTCCCAAACTCCCAAGTTCACTACCGTTCTTCGACCAACCTGTTAAATGTTTTCAAAATTGGTTTGAACAATTATTTAGACTGTATGACCAAGTTTTAAACCATATTTTTAGTTTATTTTATTATGCTGTAGTTTGTAATTAATTTGAGGGTGAAAATAACCAAAAACTTGGTCTTTATAAAACCCTGATTTACTCGGAACTGGGTGCGCCCCGCTAAACGAGTCAACTTGGTCGTGTGCGAACTTCACCGAAAGATGCACGCTGTTAATACGGACGTGTGGGATTTCGCGAAAGTTGATTTGGATGTGCGTGCACACCGGAATCAACGCATATCCGTCGACAACACCCCGTATCGGCCCTATTCTGAAACTCGTTGTAATTTTGTGTGTGCTCGTCGTTTCGAAATAAAACTTGCGCCATTGGACTCGTAGCGATACGCTGGTCCTGTGACCCAAGTTTGGTTCGATTCTGAGAACGTTGACAAAATCCCGTATCGTGGGCCCCACGGCTCCACTTGACGGGCGCTTTGTGATCGGCTCATTGGATTCCAGTTCTGGACATTCTGTTGGGCTCGTATCGTCGTTCTAGACTTATAGACACTAAGTTTGACAAATTTGGAGAATATTGTCTCTAGCATATTTTTCGGTGTAAAATGGGCCACATGTGGACCCCGCTTTGACCAGAAACTATCACTTTTTGCCCCTGTGTCCAAATTGGACTTATGGACAGACAATTCTAGCTATTTGATATTTTTTGAACCTGATGGTAACATTTATTTCAGCAACCAGAGGAGTACCTGCAAATCCCGCTGATACCAGAGCAGCAGTTGGAGTCCGAACCCCAGGCAAGTGTACCTTACCAATCTTGCAGTTCTTGTTACATAATATTCCTTTAATTTATTTATATGTTATATCTATTCAACCTAAGACTGCGTGATATTACTTAACGTCCGAACAAGATTCGGGTGTCGACGCCGTACGCGGAGTCGTATAACGTCACTAGAGATTGACAACGTGACCCTATATATATTTTCGTGCTTGCATTATCAAGTACGTCATACCATAGGACACCTGACACTATTTATGAGACAGAATCTTCATGAGATATTCATGGTGATTCTGTATAGGTTACATGATTTGTGACATAGATATTGTATATACTTAGCTATTATTATGACTTGTTGCATTAGATATGATCTTGCGTGACATGGACATGAGACATCGTGGACATGAGATGTGTGATTATATTGGGTGGGGAGAGACACACATGCTACAGGTTGATTATATTATTGTGGTATCGTAGCCTCTCCGAGCTAGGCTCCGACATGATATCACTACTACCGGCTCCCGACACAGAGCTTGTAGTAGTCTTAACCTGAGTTCTAGTGATTCTCTCATATTGCATATCACTTAGCTGGTTATATAGTTTGCCCTATTGATTCATTTATTACTGTACTGCATTTATTTGGCTTGAGTTATTCTTGTACCTTGCTATGTCCCCTGAGGACCTGGATCCGGATTATGTCCCCAGGTTTAGCAGAGGAGATCTACCCCGAGGTGTACAGGACAGGAGCAGACATTTGAGCAGTACCAGTACCAGAAGACGAGGTGATCGCCGAGGATTTCTCTTGAGTATCTGCTTTATCTATACTCAGTATTTGCTGATGTTATACTCTTTATTTCTTGTTTCTTGACTGCTGTATCAAACTCATTATCAGGTTGTTCCCCGAGATATGTATATTTTGAGACTTGATGTTGCTTTATATTTTATATTTGTTTTTTCTGTGGATGAGATTAGTACCATAGACCCTTATTGTTGTATTACAGCTTAAGTACACCCTGATGGGTCCATTAAATTAGATTTGCCCATCGGTGTGTGCTGCTGGCCATTGCCACTTGTCTAGTCCCTCGATATTATGGGACTGGGGCATGACAAAGAGCATCTCTACAAGAAGGATTTCGTACCGAACTACAAGGAATGGACGACTTAAGGAGAACCTTTGTTTTCGCAATATCATCATTCCTCCTTCAATACGGAGGTAGAAGAGTCCACTCTCAGAGATAACTTTGAATATCGACCGTGAAACCTGACGCGTGAGTTGGTATTTGATGCGGCCGGTCCAAGTTTTGATCCGGATGATCCTAATCCTGATGCAAAAGAATTCTATGATATGTTCAAGAATATCGATACTCCGTTATACCCGGGTTATGATTCTGTCATGCCCCAGTCCTAAAATACGTAGGACTTGGAACACGTAAGCATGCCAGCCGTATGGATATGGCAACTCCAATATATGGAAACCATAACCCATACGTACGCTGTAATATGAATATCAATCCACAAGTGGTTTAAAATGTATCACAAGTCACAGGGTACAATCTAAATCTCATCCACAGAAAATCAATATAAATGAATAACCAGCATCTATATAACTAGATCTCAACATAAGTATCTAAGGATGATAGTTGGATGGAAATAAATCTACTACCAACTCGAATGGAAAAGTACAGCACAATAAACACAATGCAAGAATACCAGCTAACAATCACGGCTCGAAGGGAGGACATCCACGAAACATATATAACCATCCAAATCTGTGCTCCTGCAAATACTCAAGAACAGATACACCTGGCAGAGGACCAGGTCCTCAGAGGGATGTAACAAGATACAGAAAAGCGAGCCAACTTGAATACAGTAAACATGCATATAATTTGAAAATAAATAAGTACGCTGTACAAGACAATCTATATGAATGCAAATGAGGACAACTTTTTGACGTATGGGCAAGGGTAGGCTACTCGATCTAATCCTCACAACTCATACGCTCGTCAGTGGACATCATCAGCCGACATACCTCTGGGGTAGCGACCCTCGGACTCCATCAATCGATATACCTCGGGGGTAGCGACCATCGGACATGACCACCATAGTGCGTGCTAGTTACTATGGTTTACCAGAGTGGTTAAAAGCCCATACGCCTAATGATTGTCCTCTATGATACTAAGTGTCAAGTGTGTGTCAACATATCTAATATATAGTAATGACAGAAAGGAACTACACATGCAATAAATATACAAAAATGTAATAAATATACAGAAATATACTAAGCATGTAAAATACTGTAAGTAATTTGGCAAGGTATCTTGTCTGGTAAGAAAGCTGCAAGGTGTACTGTCCAGAAGTCAAGCACACAGAATCAGAAGCTATGGTCTTCGAACAAATGTCTCCGGATGCTGAAATAGATATCACCAATGTTCCCAGAATAAGCAAAATAGCTAAAAAGCACTTCTCTTTCGTCCAATTTGGACATAGGGGCAAAACCGTAATTTTGGGTCAAAGTGGGGTCCACGTGTGGCCCGCTTCATACCGAAAAACGTGTCAGAACCAATGGTCTCCAAATTCGTCCAACTTAGTGTCAACAAGTCCAGAACGATGATACAAACCCTACGGAACTTCCAAAATTGGATTCCGATGAGCCGATCACAAAATCGCCCGTCAAGTAGAGCCGTGGGGCCCACGATACGCGATTTTGGTCAACGTTCTCAGAATCGAACCAAACTTGGGTCACAGGACCAGCGTATTGCTATGATTCCGATGGCGTAAGTTTTGTTTCGATCCGACGTGTGCACATAAAGTTACGACGTGTTCCAGAACAGGTGGATACGGGGCGTTGTCGACGGATACACGTTGATTCCGGTGTGCACGCACATCCGAATCAACTTTTGCGAAATCCCGCACGTCCGTATCAACGGCGCACACATTTCGGTGAAGACCGTGCGCGACCAAGTCGTCCCGTTTGGCGGGGCGTACTCAGTTTTGGGGGAAAACGGGGTATCATTTTTCCTGTTTTTGGATCGCGGTTCGTGATCGCCACAGGACGCGACGCACCAAGTGGGTTGCACAGGCATCGAGAGGGTTACATAGTCTACACGTCTGACAAAATCAACGAGGAGAGAGAACGGGTTACCTGAACAGGGCTCCGTGGAACGAGGATTTCTCGTGTCCGGGTCACTGTGATGTGTCCTGGTTCGAGTCTGCCGTGTCCGGGTCACTGTACAACACGGCCTAGGGTTAGGGCTACGTGCTATGGCTGGGGCTTTGCTGGAGGTGGCAGGGTCGTCGTCGAGGCTCGGCTCGTGGTCGACGGAGGCGACAAAGGAGGGAGGAGGAGGTGGGATACCGTGGCGGTGGCGTTGGGAGTCTCGACGGGGTTCTGCGGGGTGAGGAAAAGATAAGGCGGAGGATCGTCGAGGGGAGAGGCGACGAGGTCGAGGTCCTGGGTGGCGGAGGGCGGCGCTGGAGATGGTGGAGGTGGTCGGGGACGAAGGCGAGGGGGTCGTGGGCTCAGGGCGGAGCAAGGAGGAGGGAGAGGGCTGTGGGTTTTGAGGAGTTCGTCAGCGGAGCGAGGAGGAGGTAGGCGGAGAGGTGGTGGAGATGCAGAGGGAAGGAGACGGGGCGCTGCTCGGGGACGATGGCGGAGGAAGAAGAGGCGGAGGATGGAACTGGGCGGTGGTCGAGGCTTTGGGAGACTGGAGGGCGGTGGAGCTCGTCGGGGGAGAAAGACGAGGGTGGATGGGGTCGTCGGCTGGGGCTGCAGGGAGAGATGGAGGGTGGTGTCCTGGGTGGCGGAGGGCTCGAGCGGGGTCGTCGATGTTAGGGTTCAGGCTAGGGCATTCGTCGGAGCAGCGCTCACTACTAGAAAAAGCGGGATTAGCGACGTATTTTAGCGACGTCAAAAGAAACGTCGCTAATAATATATAAATTAGTGACTCATTATAAACACGTCGCTAGACGTCGCTAAATGGCGACATTTAGCGACGTTTAGCGACTTTTAATACGATTTTAAAAGATAAGTCGCTATAAGTTCAATTAAGGTCGCTAAATGTCGCTAATATGTCTAATTTAGCGACGTTTAGCGACGTATATAGCGACATTTAAACTCAAAATATTTAGCAACGTGTTTAGCGACGTCCTTTACGTCGCAAATATTTAATTTAGCGACATTTTTTATTGGACGTCGCTAAACGTCGCTAAAATTTGGTTAATTAGGGGTCGGTTTCATTTTTTCCCGTCAGTTGAAATTTCGATTCGAAAACAAATTTCCCCCCCCAGCTCCGTCGACCGCGACTACTCCGGCAAGGTATACTCTCTCTCTCTCTCTCTCTCTCTCTCTCTCTCTCTCTCTCTCTCTCACAGGACACATGTGACATTGACACAAACACGACACACACACTGACACAGACACAGACACGGCACACACACACACTGACACAGACACTGATCTGGATCTAGGGTTAGGGTTAGGGTTAGGTTTTTTGACATGGGGTTAGGGTTAGGGTTAGGGTTAGGGTTAGGTTTTTTGACATGGGGTTAGGGTTAGGGTTAGGGTTAGGGTTAGGGTTAGGGTTAGATTTTTTGACAATGTTCATGCATGTGCGATCATGTAGAGATCAGATTTTAATTTCTTCTTTCAAGTATAAAATAAATAAATAATATGGATCGATGAATAAGAAAGAAAGAACATAAGTGTATTTATTTGCACTTTTGCAATATATATATATATATATATATATATATATATATATATATATATATATATATATATATATATACATACATACTAATTGTTTGATTTTGTGGTTACTATTCATTGGTCCAATGGAGGAGGGGAAGAAATGATGGCTATTATTGAATCCATGTTCATATGTCATGACTACGTACATTGGGTGAACAAATTAGAACTAATTCCTGAATATTCGTACAACAACTGATCATGTGATCAAATTAATTAGAACGCCAATTATTCGACCAGGAAGTGTATGATCTAAGCAACCGTCCTTAATTGTGCCCCAAGAATTTTGAGCTCTAGCTACTTCCTCGTTACACTCCCAATATATATAGGGGTTAATTGCCGAAAGCAAAGTACTGCGGAGTTATGTATCTCAGTTCCTCACCCTACTGCCAGTTTCAAGAAGTGCCTAATGGTCTAAATAATATGACTATAACAGTTGAATTAGCTAAACGAAACTTACAAATCAGCTTAAATAAATAAAGGATTAATTTTAACACTTACTGAAATCACTAGCTAGCAGTATGAAGAGCCTCTAATGGAGCAAAGATATCATCGCAGCATGCATCATTAAGGACATGCATCTCAAGAAACTTATTGGCTTCGGCTGGAGCCTACTACACTAAAATCCGGACACTGACACAGAAGTGGGTTAAGGTATAGTAGTAAAGAGGTATTAAGATATTATTTGGGTAATGTTATATATATATATATATATATATATATATATATATATATATATATATATATATATATATATACTGCTTTTCCCATAACGGACACTGACACAGACACAGACACAGAAGTTAATTTTGCATGTAATGATTTATATGATACATACTGTCAATTTTGCAGAAGTATCTAGAAATGGATATGAATTACTATCTGCGTCATCGTTCGTGGATGTACAACCGTCATCCTGATGACATGTGCGGTGTGCGGGATGAATTCATTGAGGGTGTACAGCAGTTCCTGCAGTTCGCCAAGGCGTTCCCTCAGTACATGGACGGTACCAAAATTAAGTGTCCATGTGTGAGATGTCGCAACAGGAAATATCATCCAGAAGTGGAAGTTACATATCATTTATACTCGAAGGGCTTTACGCCGAATTACTATCAGTGGACCGCGCACGGAGAACTTGTATCTCTAGCATCGGAGTCGGAGCCCTATGTGGAGCCGTATATGGATGTCCAAAACCACGATGCTTACGACGACGGGTTGGTGAACATGGTTTATGATGCGGCGGGGCCTAGTTTTAATCCTGACAATTATGATGCAGCAGGACCTAGTTTCAATCCAGACAATTATGATGCAGCTGAGGAGGCACCGAATGTCGATGCTGCAAAGTTTATGGAGTTGCTTGAGAATGCAAGGACTCCACTATATCCTGGTTGTGAGGACCATTCACCGTTGGAGGTGGTTACAAGATTATTGAGCATCAAGTCCGATTTTAACATGTCGCAAGAATGCTATAATCGACTGCTCGATTTGATTATAGAGATCTTGCCCGAGGGTGCAAAGTTGCCTAAAGACTTCTATCGATCTAAGAGGATTGTGAGATCGCTTTGGATGGGATACGAGAAAATCGATGCATGTCGCAACGGGTGCATGTTGTACTACAAAGACGACAAGGATGAAGATGCGTGTAGATTCTGTGGTGCTGATCGCTACAAGGCCACTGTTAGAGGAAAGTCTGTCGGTGCAAGGAAGCCTACCGATTCGATGCACTACTTGCCTTTGACGCCGTGGTTGCAGCGGTTGTTTATGGTTAAGGAGACTGCAGAAAACATGAGTTGGCACAGGCGAAAACAGATCGAAGGAGTATTGGATCATCCATCCGATGGAGAAGCATGGAAGCACTTTGATCGAGAGTATCCACATTTTGCCGAGGAAGCGCGTAATGTCAGATTGGGGCTCTGCTCTGACGGTTTTACCCCATTCGGACTTTCGGGCTCCCAGTATTCGTGTTGGCCTGTGATCGTCACTCCGTACAATCTACCGCCTTGGATGTGCATGAAGACTCCGTATATGTTCCTAACCGTTATTATCCCGGGTCCGAACAATCCGAAGAGGAACATCGATGTGTACTTACAGCCTTTGATAGATGAGTTGAATCAGCTGTGGGAAGTAGGTGCCAACACGTACGATGTTTCTAGAAAGCAGAATTTTCAGATGAGGGCAGCACTTATGTGGACCATCAACGACTTTCCGGCCTATGGAATATTATCGGGATGGAGCACCCATGGTCGTCTCTCATGTCCGTATTGCATGGACCGTTCTCAGGCTTTCCGTTTGAAACACGGAGGCAAACCGTGCTTCTTCGATTGTCATCGACAATTTTTGCCGAAGGATCATCCGTACCGGAGGAATCGGAATGCTTTTCGTGCGGGAGTTGTGGAGAAGGCCAATCCACCTCCAAGGTGGCCCGGATGCACGATATGGGAAGAGGTAAAAGATTTACCAAGTGCTATCGAAGAGCCTGCTAAGGGGTACAAGTGTGACGGATTTGGTCGCACCCATAACTGGACGAAGAGGAGTATATTCTGGGATCTGCCATATTGGAGCACCAATCTGATCAGACATAACCTTGATGTCATGCATATCGAGAAGAATGTGTTTGATAACATAATTAATACTGTAATAGATGTAAAGGGGAAGACGAAAGATAATCCGAAGGCCAGGTTGGACTTAGAAGATATATGTAGACGTCCTGCATTGCATCTGATAGAGGAGGGAAATGGAAAGTTAAAGCAACCTAAGTCAGTTTTCTCACTGGATAAAGAGGATAAAGGTAGACTTTGTAGGTGGATTCAGGGTCTAAAGTTTCCAGACGGGTACGTGTCAAACTTGAGAAGATGCGTCGACCTCAAGGAGAACAAACTAGTAGGTATGAAGAGCCACGATTGTCATGTATTCATGGAGAGGTTAATTCCGATTGCATTTCGGGAATTCTTACCGCAGGTCGTTTGGGACCCATTGACAGAGCTGAGCATATTCTTCAAAGATCTTTGTTGTACTAAGTTGCTCGTCGATCGTCTAGAAAAGCAAGAGAGGGACATTGCGGTAACACTATGTAAGCTCGAGAAGGTGTTTCCTCCAGGATTCTTTGACTCTATGGAGCATTTGCCAATTCATCTTTCCTATGAGGCACGTGTTGGTGGTCCTGTCGGTTATCGGTGGATGTACCCCTTCGAGCGTCATCTGAATCACCTAAAGAGAAAGGTGAAAAATAAGGCACGGGTTGAAGGATCTATTTGTGAAGCTTATGTTCTCGAGGAGATTACAAACTTTTGCTCGACGTATTTCAAACCGCATGTTGCTACTAATAGGACGAAAGCTCCCAGAAACGACGACGCATATAAGGAATCTAATGATGCAATACTCAAAGTATTCAATGCATCCGGAAAGCCTTCGGGAAAAATGAAGAAGAGATATTTGAATGACGATGAGCTAAGGGCTGCTCAATTGTATATATTACTCAATTGCGACGAGGATGAAGTGGAGAAGCTAGAGAGGTAAGTAATTAATACGTCCACGTTTACATCATCTCAATGTAATAGTATAAGATATTATTATGCTACTAATTAGCAGTTGCATCATTGTTTTCAGCACATATAATGATGAGTTGAGGTCGGTTAGACCCTACATAACAGACGAAGAAGTAGAACAAGCAATGAGATGCCATTTTCCTTCTTGGTTGAGCGCATATGTAAGATACTTGGTAATTACTTTTTATTTCTGCACTTGTAAAACAAATAACTTACCATCGCTACTTTGGTATTTAGGTCGATCGTCTAATATCATCCGAGACTGAATCTATTAGGACTCTAGCCAAGGGACCAATTACTGCCGTAAAAATATGGCCAAGTTTCTGTGTGAATGGGTTCAGGTTCAAGTCAACAAATGCTCCTATCAGAGACAGCTTTCTGGATCTTGATTCCACGAAAAACAGTGGTTTGTGTATCAAATCTACAAACTACAAAGACGTCAATCCGGGCAATGATTTTTTTGGCATCTTACGAGAGATTGTGGAGTTGACATATAATTATGGCCCAGAACCTGCTAATATCGTGCTATTCAGATGTGAATGGTTCGATCCGATTCAAGATCAAGGTTGGAAAATTGACAAGCATGGCCTTGTGGATATAAACTACAAGCGTAGATATCAAGGCTACGAACCATTTGTCCTATCAAGTCAGGCTCAGCTCGTGTACTTCATAACTTATCCTAGACGGGGGACAGCGAGGTCGGATTGGTGGGCAGTATGCAAGACTAAAGCTAGAAATACCTTTGACATTGACGAAATAGCTTATCAGGAGGACGATCTACCTCTTGTAACAAATATTGTAGATGTGGAATCAACGGAAGTTACTCATTACACGAGTAATAATGTAGAAGATGTAGAATTATCCGAAGAGGACGACGAAGTAGATGAAAGTGAAGACGAGGAAGAGGAAGAGCAGGACGAGGAAGGCGAACAAGATGAATTTTCTGAAGATGATTGAAAATATAAAATATTCCATGTAGAATGTAACTATATTTGGACTGTAAAATGCTTTGAGATATGTATCACATTTTGACATTAACGAATATATGTATTATATTTTGACTGTATAATGCTTTGAGATATGTATCACATTTTGACTGTAGAATGTAGTATATATTTGTGTTTCTCTATATTCATCATATGTTGTTATCAGATATGACAGGACGACGCGGAGGATTCGGCAGGTCCCGAGGTAGACAGAGTGCCACTCCGGTACTGCCTACTGTTGGTTCCGGATCATCGTCGCCCAGTACTCCAGTATATCGAGCAGTCACATCTCCGACTGCGACGACGTTGCGTGGCATCACTCCTGGGACGAGTAGTTCCAGGCGTGATAGTACTCTCTCGTCCAGCGTTCCTCCTGCTGACGGAACCATGGAGACTGATGAGCATGTAGAGGAGGTCGTGCCGACGTTGTCCCAGCATCAGCAAGATCCTCCATGCGCACCACCGGAGGAGACGAGGACAGAGATTTGGGCCGACGGTACAAAGTAAGTCAATTAGATAGTTTAGTATATATTTGTGTTTCTCTTTATTCATCGTATATTGACTTTTTCAGTAATCTAAATTATTATTTCTGTATAGATATCGTCCATCGTCGGTTCAGAGACGCCTGGGCCAATTTCTGAGGAACAACTACGGTGGCCCTTGGATCAACTACTCTGAGGCTCCGGAGGAGAGGAAGGCGTTCTGGTTTGCGCACTTCCAGGTAAAAGTATATTAAATAAATCCTCTAATTTATGCATATTCGTGATGCTAACTTAATGAATTATTTATTGTAGCAAACGTATTTTTATCCTCCGCACCGGACCGAGTTGATCGAGCGGCTCTTTCCTACCGTTGCCGCCAAGCTTATCCGAGATGCTCTGGATGACCAGAAGGCTCGTGATCGTACTGGAAAACCGATCCAAGGTTGGATCACGCCTGAGCAGTGGACTGCGATGAGGGCTATATTCGACGATCCGAGCTACAAGGAAAGGTCTAAGAAGGCCAAGGCGGCTAGGCAGAATGCTGCCAAGTGGTGTGGTGGCTCGATTCCGATGACGGAACATTTCCGTCATTTGGTATGTTTTTTCTTTTAAAATATATTATTTTAATATAAGTACCATAAAATGGTACTTGGAAAAAATATTTAAGTTTAGTAATAAAAAATATATTTTTAACATGTACAGAGGGGTGAGGATGCAAACATGGTGACCGTCTTCTTGGCCACCCATCGCAAGGACGGAAATCTCTTTGATGAGAGGGCCTCACAGACCTATGTAAGTATTACTTTACTTTGTGTTTATTTTAATATAACTTAGGCAATTATTGAGTTTCCAAACCTTTTCTAGGCCGAGTATCTTAGGCTTCGTGAGCGGGCGACTGCTAGTGCACCTACACCTGGAGAGGCTGGTGCTTCGTCGCAGCCCGGTCCATCTCCGTCGGCGGACGACCTGTGGGTGACCGCAGCTGGTGGTCTCCAGAGGGGTACGTACTACGGTACGGGCTCCTATGGCGCCCTGGTTGCGACGCAGTCATCTAGGGCCTCCCCGACAGCTGTGCATTCCACACACCCCTCGCAGTCGCAGCCCTCGCAGTCGTCGGCCAGAGTCCAGGAGGCCGTCCAAGAGGCCGTTAACCGTCAGATTGCGTCTCTCCGTGATGACTTGCTACGAAGTATGGAGGACCAGTCCCGGTCCCAGCCGCAGGCGGACGATCCGATGCTTATCGCACGATTGGATATGCTCGACCGCAGCATGACGGAGCTACGAGAATTGACAAATGATATTAGAGCCTCCAATGATCGCAACATCATGGAGCTGCAGGCGTCACAGCTATCGATGGGCGAGAAGCTGACGAGGATGCATGCGTCACAGCTATCGATGGGCGAGAACCTGACGAGGATGCAGGATTCAATGGGTGATAGTAGTACGAGGCTGTTATCTACCCTGGATTCTTATAACCAGCGACTCGCAGACTTGGAGCGGGCACGGCCACCACCGACGTCACTGCCTTCTCCATCGACATCGGTGTCGATTCCACGGGACGAGTATGAGGAGTTGTTATCCTTGAAGCGCGCCGCTGGTCAGCCTCCTGCAGATCCGTAGTAGTCTAGTTATTTTTATTATTATTTATGAATTATTGGTACTTCAATAATAGACATGATGTATGATGCTTCTTGTGGTCTTTAATTTTTTAGTTAATTTAATTGGATTATATAGTTATCCATATTTAATTGGATTGATACTTCTTGTGGTCTTTAATTTAATTGGATTATATAGTTAACTAGATTGAATCATGTTGGTGTGTATGATGAAGATGATGTAAAACTGCAGGGAATCACCAATGTTTGTTTCTGGAATTTTTTTTTTAAAATTAGCGACGTTATTAGCGACGTGTAGCGACGCTTAGCGACGTTAATTTACGTCGCTAATTACGTCGCTACTCAGCGACGCTGAAAAACGTTGCTAAGTTCGTCGTTAATGACGTCACTAAAGTCGTCGCTAAACGTCGCCAATTGCTGACATGGCAGTATAGCCAGGTCATTAAAGACGTCGGTGTAACGTCGCAAAAAACGTCGCTAATCAGCTACGTTTAGCGACTTTTGTAAACGTCGCTATTTAGTGACTTGGCGTCGCAACACGTCGCTAAATTTAGCGACACATTAAAGTCGCTAAAAACGTCGGCATAGCGACGTTTAGCGACGTTTTTGGTTTTAGCGACTTGGAGTTTTCCGACTGATTTAAAACGTCGCTAACTACGTCGCTAAACCTAATTAGCGACGATTTATGGTTATTTAGCGACGTTTTTAGACGTCGCTAATTTGACTTTTTCTGGTAGTGGCTGCGGGTGTCCGGGCGGAGAAAGGAGATGGCTAGGGTGATCTGGCGGCAGGGCGCGGAATTCGAGACGACTATATAGGCGGCCGGAACAGTGTTTCCGGGTGAGATTAGGATTAGGGTTTCGGTTAGGGTTTCGGGTCCGGGTCGGGTTCATTTTGGATCTGACCCGACCCGTTAAGAGTGGGTTCGATTCTGTTCGTTTCTAACAGCGGTTCGGTTTGGTTTATTTCAAATAAACCGGGTTCAGTTATGGTTTAATTAGGTTTAAATACAACTTAGTTTCTAGGGCTTTAAAAATGCTTCAAGGGTCCAATAAATTCTCAGAAAATTACCCTATGTCTAGTTTTTCAATTCACACCCAAAAATATTATTTCTATAATATTTTAATATTAATTAACATCATAAAAAAATTATTTAATTATAAAATACCTTAGTTTTAATTACAAAAAATTGTGTAAAAATTGTTTTTAAAAATTCTTGAAAAATCAGGGGGTTTACAGATTCTCATTCTATCATGTCGGTGGTGATGCGATTGTTGAACCTAAAGTCTAATTTTAACTTGTCGCAGGAATACTACGACCGGATAATTCAGTTTATTAGAGAGTTGTTGCCAAAAGGATCGAAGGAGTTGCCTGATAACTTCTACAAGTCGAAGATGATGATACGAAAACTCGAATTAGGCTACAAAAAGATAGATTGTTGTCAAAATGGTTGTATATTGTACTACGAGGAGAACAACGATAAAGATAAATATATTTTTTGTCATGCGGATCGGTACAAGCCAATTCGGGACAAAAAGCAAGGTTGCCTCCCTACAAGTACATGCAGTTTTTGTTGATCACAAAGAGGCTGCAGAGGATGTATATGTCCGCAAATACAGCATAATACATGGCACAATAAGGAACGAAAGATGGATGAAGGCGAATTATCTCATCCTTCCGATTGAGAGGCATAGAAGCATTTTGATTTGTGTCATCGTGAATATGCTGCGGATCCCAGGAATGTCCAATTGGGTTTATGTTCTAATAGATTCACTCCTTTCGGACAGTCGGGATCTCAGTACTCTTGTTGGACGGTGATTTTGACTCCTTACAATCTACCACCGTGAATGTGCATGAAGACTCCTTACATGTTCTTGACACTTATCATACCCGGTCCAATAAATCCAAAGAAGAACTCGATATCTACTTGCAGCCGTTGGTGGATGAGTTGAAACAATTATGGCAATTCGGCATTCGGACATATGATATATCGAAGGTGCAAAACTTTCAGATGAGAGCGTCTCTCATATGGATCATCAACAATTTTTCAGCATATGGGATATTATTGGGTGGAGTACTAATGGTACTTTATCTTGTCCGATATGTATAAAAAAGAGTAAGGCATTCCCTCTCCAGAACGGAGGAAAAGTATTTTTTTATTGTCACTGTCAGTTGCTTCCTGTGTCGCATCCGTGGAGAAGGAACATAGATGCCTTTAGAGCTGGTAAACAAGAACTATCTCCTCCCCCGTTGAGACTGACAGGAGATAAAGTTTGGAAAGAGGTAGATGGATTGCCGATTGTGATGGAAGATCTGATATCGGGCGATCACTTTGAAGGGTTTGGACGTAAGCATAATTGGATGTAGTGGAGTATCTTTTGGGACTTACCTTTTTGGAAGGACAATCTCATAAGGCACAATCTTGATGTCATGCATATAGAAAAGAATGTATTCGACAACATCTTCAATATGGTGATGGATATCAAGAGGAAAACGAAAGACAAGCAAGAAAGGACTTGGAAATTATTTGCAGGCGTTCAGATTTGTACCTAAAACAAAGTAGCAATGACAATTGGGTCAAGCCTCCAGCGCCGTTTACATTGAGTAGGGAGGATAAATTGATAATATGCTGTCGTGCCCCAGTCCCAAAATACGTAGTTAATGTTCGTATAACAATGCAACACACATTAGCAACTCCAGGAAGACTCCACAATGATCTATGCTACAAAACTGGCAAGGGACCAGGTTCTCAGAGGAACGTAACAAAGTACAAGAAACAATATGCCAATATAACAATAAAATAATAAGCAATGTGCTCAAGGGTATCTATCATAACCAGCTAAGTGAATGCAAGTGAGAACGTACTCGTCCGCTAAACCATCGGGTCATGTAGGTCTGCATAGACACAACAGTAGCTAGTAGTACTAGTAGCAAGTAGTAGTAGTAGTAGTAGTAGTAGTAGTAGGTGCGTACAGGCCCCATTGTAAACACCCGGATTTTTCAGAAATAAAAAATAATTTTTTGGGAATTTTATGCTATTTTTAAATAATTAAATAAATATTCTTTTGAATTAAATATTTGTAAGTATTAAAAATAATATTAAAATATTATAAAAATAATATTTTGGGTGTTAAATAATTAATTAGACTTACAACAATTTTTTTGGATTTTATTGGACCCCAGAACTATTTTTAAAGACCTAAAAACTAAGTTTTTAAATAAACCAATTTAAACCAAATAAAACCTGTTTAATTCTAAACCAAACCGAACCTATGCTAAACCGAACCAAACCCACTCTGAACCGACCCAACCCTAGCGAGTCGGATTCGGATCTGAACCCGACCCGCTGATCCATTACCAAAATCCATTACCTATCGGATCGGATCGGATCAGATCCGAATCCCACATTCAAACCCGACCCGACCCGAATCTTAAATGCTACAGTAATTCCTAACCCCCGCCTCCGTCGATTCCACTCCGGCGCCTCTCTACCTCCCCTCTCCGCTAGCCGCAGCACAACTGCCCCGGCCGATCCGCCTCCCCAGCCGACGCCTCGCCTCCCCGCCGACCGACCACCTCCCCTTACCGGCCGTTGACCCCTATAAAACCCGACCAACCCCCCCACATTCACCACAGCCACCACCATTACCGTCAACCCTTTCGCCCCCGTACCGTACTCCGACGATCCTCCGGCCTAGCTCCCTCCATCGTCTCCGTCGTGCCCTCGCCGCCGCAGGCCGACCAAGCCGCCGCCGCCAGCAAGCCCCGCCGGCCGAGCACCGCCGCGGCTCCCCGCGTACGCGTAATTTTAGTCGATTTCGAGCCATCATTCAGGTGAGGTTTTCTCTCTCCTCGTCCTCTAGTTTTCCTTTCTGTCGAATCGTGCATGAACCCTGCGTGACCCTCTCGAATCCTGTGCAACTCGTTCGGAGTATCGCGTCATGTGTCGGTCGTAAACTGCGACACAAAATCAAGAAAATAATCCCCTTTTCTGAAAATTCAGAAACCTGGTCCTAACTCCCCGGTTCACGATCGTTTTGCGTGCAACCTGTTAATTATTTTTAAAGTATACCTGAACAATTATTTAGACTGTATAACCTAATTTTAAAACCCTGTATTAGTATAATTTATCGTGCTGTAATTTGTATTTAATTCGAGGGTGAAAATGACCAAAATCTTGGCTATTTAAATACTCTGATTTTCCCGAAACTAGGTGAGGCCGGCTAAACAGGTTGACTTGGTCGTGTGCGAACTTCACCGAAAGGTGCGCGCCATTAATACTGACGTATGGAATTTCGCAGAAGTTGATTTGGATGTGAGTGCACACCGGAATTAACGCGTATCCGTCGACAACACCCTATATCGGCCATATTCTGAAACTCATTGTAACTTCATGTACGCTCGTTATATTGAAATGAAACTTGCGCCATCTGACTCGTAGCAATACGCTGGTCCTGTGACCCAAGTTTGGTTCGATTCTGAGAACGTTGACAAAATCCCGTATCGTGGGCCCCACGGCTCCACTTGACGGGCGATTTTGTTATCGGCTCATCGGAATCCAGTTTTGGACATTTTGTTGGGTTTGTATCATCGTTCTGGACATGTATACACTATGTTTGTCAAATTTGGAGAATATTGTCTCTGGCACATTTTTCGGTGCGAAGCGGGCCACATGTGGACCCCGCTTTGACTAGAAACTGTCACCTTTGCCCCTGTGTCTAAATTGGACTCGTGGACAGGCAATTCTAGCTATTTGATATCTTCTGAACCTGATGGTAATGTTTATTACAGCATTCGGAGGAGTACCTGCAGATTTTGCTGATACCGGAGCAGCTGTTGGTGTCCAAATCCCAGGCAAGTGTACCTTACCAATCTTGCAGTTCTTGTTACATAATATTCTTTTGATTTATTTATATGTTGTATCTGTTCAACCTAGGACCGTGTGACATTAATTAACATTCGAATAATATTCGGGTGTCAACACCGTATGCGGAGTTGTGTAACGTCACCTAGAGATAGATATCGAACCCCTATACATTCTCGTGCTTGCATTATCAAGTACATCTTAACCATAGGACACCTGACACTATTTATGAGATAGAATCTTCTTGATATATTCATGGTGATTCTGTATAGGCTACAGGATTTATGACATAGATTTTATATTCATAGCTATCATATGACTTGCTGCATTAAATATGATCTTGCGTGACATGGACATGAGACGTTGTGGACATGAGACGTATGATTATATTGGGTGGGGAGACACACACAGGCTATATGCTAATTTATATATATATTTATTATTGTGAGGCCGTAGACTCTACATCGAGCTAGGCACATTACGTGATATTACTGTTACCGGCTCCCAGACACAGAGCTTGTAGTGGTCTCAGCCTGAGTACTAGTGATGCTCTCACTTATATTTCACTTAGATGGTTACATAGTTTACCCTATTGTTTTATTTATTATTGCATTGCATTTATTTTGGTTTGAGTTATTTTGTACCTTGCTATGTCCCCTGAGGACCTGGATCCGAATTATGTCCCCAGGTTTAGCAGAGGAATTCTATCCCGAGGTATACGGGGCAGGAGCAGGAGCAGGAGCAGACACTGGAGCTGAACCGATCCCCGAGGACGAGGTGATGGCCGAGGATTTCTCCTAAATATCTGTTATCTATACTCAGTATTTGCTATTATTAGACTCTTTTATTTCTGGTCTGTTGAACCCGTGTATCAGACTTATTATCGGGTTGTTCTCCGATTTACTTTATTGAGATTTGATGACGGTTATATTTGATTTTGCTGATATTGATCATATTTATCTTCCATGGATGAGATTAGATTGTGACATGTTTAGTAGACTTTATTATTGTGTTACAGCTTAAGTACACCTTGATGGGTCCATTAAATTGGGTTTGCCCATTAGAGTGTGCTGCTGGCCATTGTCATGTGGCTAGTCCCTCGATGTTTTGGGACTGGAGCGTGACATAATTTTTGTGGTGGCCCATGTAGGTCAACGACTAAATTGTTCGGTTTTAACTTAGGGATCGATCAAGCCTGCAATAAAGATAGGATAGGTTATAGGATCTCATCCATTGATTTGAATCATTTTTGATCTCTATATCGGATTCAAATTAATTGCTTGATTTGTATCCAGTTTTGATTCCTCTGTGCGTTCTCATAGTTTATTTTTAATGCAGACTATTGGATCCGAGAACCGGTGACGAGAATCCATTAGGTACACCACACGATGTTATGGTCACCTATGATGATGGAGTGACACCAAAAAATAGAGGATAACCAGCTCAAAGCGATCAAGCTGGCCAGCATACTTCAAGGTTCCGGCGTGATGACATCCCACCACCGCCACAGTTTACTCCACCGATGCCTGTTTTTCCACCAGGGCAAGCCATGGACGGGCAACAGATGTTTTAAATGTTTTATGCCATGATGCAAGCCCAACAACAGGTTCAACAAGAGGCTCAGCGTTATGAGGCGGAGTACTTGAGGAACAGCCTAGTAACCGCATTGGAGTAGGCGAACCCACCAGCTAGGCGACCATCGGCGGGATCTATCACTGATTTCCGTCAGCTGAAGCCCTATACCTTTTCTGGCAAAGATGGGCCAACTGAAGTTCACGAGTGGCTCACGAACACACAATACCAGTTGGAAGCAGCTGAACTTCCGAGGGAGCGATGGATGACTGCCGTCAGGATGCAGTTGACGGACAATGGCACCATTCATGGCTATCTGAAGAGAGGAGGCTCGGACATGACCGAGTCACTTGGGAAGAGTTCTCCAGACTCTTCCAGGAGATACACATCCCAGATATTGCTCGGTCGGAACTTCGAGACAAGTTCAACCACCTTATTCAAGGCAATATGTCGGTGGAAGAGTACAATACGGAGTTCATTCGACTGAGTTGCTTCGTCCCTTCTCTAATTTCGACAGAAGAAGAGAAGGCGAAGAAGTTCTTTGACGGACTCAGGTTTGAGCTCCAGAGATTGATCGGATCTGTTACACCTACATCATACACAGACGTCCTTGCTGCAGCACGACACATGGAGCGCGTCACTAGGAGGGAGTCCAGTCTGAAGCGGCCATTCACATCAGCACCATCCAGAGCATCACAAGGGGAGTCTACAAAGCGACCCCAGAGGAATCTACCTCAGAAAGCAGCACCAAGAGCCCTATCCCTTCCTACTTGTCACTACTGTGGCAAGGTAGGCCATATCGAGAGGGAGTGCAGACGCAAGTTGGGACTATGCCTGATTTGCGGATCTAACCAGCATCCAGCCAAGGACTGCTCTGAGCACCGAGAGGGAGCACCAACGGTAGATCGACCAGCTTTACCAACACCGAGGCCAGCTTATCCAGCCTTGGGAGCACCGCAGACGGGAGTTGGAGGAGTCAGACCACCAGCTCCAGGAGGGTATCAGCAGAGACCACCATTGGCACCACAGACAGCACTATTCTATCAGGCTCGTCAGCAGAGAGGTCCAGCTCAGGGATGAGGACAGGCATTTGCATTGGCTGTTAAAGAGGAAGCTACTGCAGGAGAGGTTATAACAGGTACTATATTAGTAGCTTTATTACCTACTGCAGCTTTATTTGATTCTGGAGCATCGCATTCATTCATAGCTGCTAGCTTTGTAGCCACACATAGAGTAGCTACCGTACCCCTTCCGAAGACTAAGAGAATTCTTACGGGAGATGGAATTATCCCAGTTAGTGACATCTGTAGATCTTGTTCGGTAGTAGTCTATGGAAGAGAGATGCGAGCTCAATTTTTGATCTTTTCAATACCGGATTATGATATTCTACTTGGTATGGACTGGTTAAGTAAGTACCATGCGACCCTAGATTGTCGGCTTGGACGGGTTATATTTAGACCGCCTGGACATCCAGAGTTTGAGTTTCTTCGGGGAGCTATAGAGCAAGGTGTTCAGCCTACTCTTAGGGTACTATCTGTAGAAGGGGAGTCAGGTTACCCAAGAGTTATATCAGAGTTTGTGGATATATTTTCTGATGATCTTCCAGGTTTACCACCTGATCGGGAAATAGAATTCACAATAGACTTGACTCCTGGAGCAGAGCCTATCACTTCATCAGTGTACCGGCTAGCACCTAAGGAGTTGGTGGAATTGAATGAGCAAGTTGATGATCTTCTGGAGAAGAGTTTTATTCGACCTAGTATTTTACCATGGGGAGCACCCATATTATTTGTACCGAAGAAGGATGGGACAGTACGCCTGTGTATTGACTACAGGGCACTGAACGCTGTAACCATTAAGAACTGGTATCCCTTGCCACGTATTGACGACCTATTCGATCAGTTGAGTGGAGCTAGGGTATTCTCAAAGATTGACCTTAGATCCGGTTATCACTAGATTAGAGTGAGGAAGGAGGATATACCGAAGACAGCCTTCAGGACCAAGTATAGACACTATGAGTTCTTAGTTATGCCGTTTGGTTTAACCAACGCACCAGCTGTGTTCATGAGTTTGATGAACAGAGTTTTTCATCAGTACTTGGACAAGTTCGTGGTTGTGTTTATTGATGATATCTTAGTATATTCTAAGAACCACGAAGAGCACGAGGAGCATCTTAGAATCGTGCTAGAGACGCTGAGGCAGGAGAAGTTGTATGCCAAACTCAGTAAATATGAGTTTTGTATGGATAAGGTGCCTTTCTTGGGACATATCATCTCAGGAGAAGGACTTTCAGTTAATCCAGAGAAGGTTGCTGCAATAGAAACTTGGCCTACACCTACATCAGTTGCAGAAGTAAGAAGTTTTCTCAGACTTGCTGGATATTACCGGAGGTTCGTAGAAAATTTCTCAAGGATTGCGGAGCCTATGACGCGGTTGAAGCGTAAGGACCAGGAGTTTGCATGGACAAAAGATTGTTAGAAGGCCTTTAAAAAATTGAAGAGGCGATTAACAACAGCACCGGTCTTGACTCTTCCTTCAGGATCGAGAGGCTTTGTTGTTTATAGTGATGCATCAGGCAGTGGACTATGATGTGTTTTGATGCAACATGGCAAAGTTATCGCTTATGCATCGAGACAGCTGAAGGTCCATGAGAAGAACTACCCGACGCACGATCTTGAGCTAGCTGCAGTAATATTTGCACTGAAGATATGGAGGCACTCTTTTTATGGAGAAAAGGTAGAAATCTTTACTGATCATAAGAGTCTGGAGTATGTATATACTCAGAAAGAGATCAATATGAGACAGAGACGTTGGCTTGAGTTGATGGTCGACTTTGATATAGATCTGAGTACCATCCGGGCAAGGCGAATATCGTAGCAGATGCACTCAGCAGGAAGCCTACAACTTATTTCTTGACAATGCAGCCACAACTATTAAAGGATCTACAGGAGCTCAATATAGAGATTGTTTTGCCAAGACAAAGTGGCTTGATGGCGAATCTTGAAGTTAAGTCATCACTTGTGGAGAGGATTAAGGCGGCATTGCCCACCGATGCTAGATTTCGAAGACTTAAAGAGAAGACGGAAGCTGGCATGCAGACGGGACTTCGCATCCATGAGGACGGGACATTAAGGTGTGGAAATAGCCTATATGTTCCGAATGGGAAATTGAGACATGAGTTGATGACTGAAGCACATAGCTCCATGTACTCTATTCATCCGGGAGGAACGAAGATGTACCAAGATTTGAGGCAGAATTATTGGTGGCATGGAATGAAGAGGGAGATTGCACGGTTTATGGCAAAATATTTGGTCTGCCAGCAAATTAAGGCCGAGCATCAAAGAAATACTGGTATGTTATAGCCGCTTCCCGTACCCGAATGGAAGTGGGAACATATCACTATGGATTTCGTTACAGGATTTCCAAGAAGCCCCAGTGGAAAAGATATAGTATGGGTTATCGTGGATCGACTCACTAAATCGACACATTTCTTGCCGTTTAGAATTGGATAGTCCACGAAAGTACTAGCCGACATGTACATACGACAGATCGTAAGATTACATGGAGTATCGGTTAGTATTGTGTCAGATCGTGAATCAAGATTTACATCCCATTTTTGGCGAAGCATGCAAGAGAGTCTTGGCACCCGACTCAAGTTCAGCACTGCTTACCATCCACAGACAGATGGTCAATCTGATCGTACGATTCAGATCTTGGAGGATATGCTACGATCGTGTATGTTAGACTTCGGAGGATGTTGGGAAGACCATTTGCACTTGGTGGAGTTATCTTATAATAACAGCTACCAGGCAAGCATCCAGATGGTACCATTCGAGGCTTTGTACGACAGAAAGTGCAGATCACCAATATGTTGGAGTGAAGTTGGCGAGCGTCAAATACTGGGTCCAGAGTTGGTGATGCAGGTCGTTGAGGAGGTGAAGCAAATTCAAAATTATCTTCGTGCAGCTTAGGACAGACAGAAGCATTGGGCTGATACACACAAACGACCTTTGGAGTTCAAAGAAGGAGAGCACGTATTCTTGAGGATCTCACCTACTCGAGGTACTATTCGATTTGGGAGCAGAGGCAAGCTGAGCCCAAGGTACATTGGGCCATTTGATATTCTGGAGTGCATTGGTGAGGTGGCATATCGTCTTGCATTACCTCCATCTTTAAAGGAGTGCATGATGTATTCCATGTCTCACAGCTGAGGAGGTACGTGACTGACCCAAGCCACGTAGTTGATCATTCTGAGATTGCAGTGGGCCCTAGCTTGAGATATGAAGAGCAGCCAATTGGGATACTCGATATCAGTGAGAAGATATTGCGGGGTCAGACGATTAGACTGGTTCGAGTAGCTTGGAAACATCACTCTCCCGACGAATCTACCTGGGAACGAGAGGATATCATACGCCAGCGTTATCCTCACATGTTCGAAGATACAGGTATAAACTAAGCATTTCTTTTTAGTTACCATGTTTTAATTTCCTTTAGTAGTTAATTCTTTGATTGCGAGGACGCAATCCTCTTAAGGGAGTAGATTGTAAACACCCAGATTTTTCAAAAATTAAAAATAAAATTTGGGGAACTTTTTGCTATTTTTAAATAATTAAATAAATATTCTTCTAAATTAAATATTTTTAAGTATTAAAAATAAATATTGAAATATTATAAAAATAATAATTTTTGGTGTTAAATAATTAATTAGAGTTACGGCATTTTTTTTGGATTTTATTGGACCCCAGAACTATTTTTAAAGACCTAAAAACTAAGTTTTTAAATAAACCAATTTAAACCAAATAAAAATGGTTTAATTCTAAACCAAACCGAACCTATGCTAAACCGAACCAAACCTACCCTGAACCGACCCAACCCTAGCGGGTCGGATTCGAATCCGACCCGCTGATCCATTACCCGAACCCATTACCTATCGGATCGGATCCGAAACCCACATTCAAACCCGACCCGACCCGAATCTTAAATGCTACAGTAATTCCTAACCCCCGCCTCCGTCATTCCTCTCCGGTGCCTCTCCGCCTCCCCTCTTCGCTAGCTGCCGCATAACCGCCTCGGCCGATCCGCCTCCCCAGCCGATGCCTCGCCTCTCCTCCGACCGACCACCTCCCTTACCGGTCGTCGACCCCTATAAAACCCGATCAACCCCCCCACATTCACCACAGCCACCACCATCACCGTCAACCCTTCGGCCCCCGCACTGTAATCCGACGATCCTCCGACCGATCTCACTCCATCGTCTCCGCCGTGCCCTCGCTGCCGCAGGCCGACCAAGCCGCCGCCGCCAGCAAGCCCCGTCGGCCGAGCAATGTCGCGGCTCTCCGCGTACGCGTAATTTTAGTCGATTCTGAGCCATCGTTTAAGTGAGGTTTTCTCTCTCCTCGTCCTCTAGTTTTTCGTTCTGTCGAATCGTGCACGAACCCTGCGTGACCCTCTCGAATCCCGTGTAACTCGTTCGGGGTATCGCATCTTGTGTCGGTCGCAAACTGCGACGCAAAATCAGGAAAATAATCTCCTTTTCTAAAAATTCAGAAACCTGGTCTGAACTCCCCGGTTCACGACCGTTTTGCGTGCAACATGTTAATTATTTTTAAAATCCACCTAAATAATTATTTATACTATATAACCTAATTTTAAAACCATATATTAGTATAATTTATCGTGCTGTAATTTGTATTTAATTCGAGGGTGAAAATGACCAAAATCTTGGCTATTTAAATACCCTAATTTTCTCGGAACTGGGTGTGCCCCACTAAACGGGACGACTTGGTCGTGTGCGAACTTCACCGAAAGGTACACGCCATTAATACGGATGTGTGGGATTTTATGAAAGTTGATTTGGATGTGCGTGCACACCGGAATCAACGCATATCCGTCGACAACACCCTATATCGGCCATGTTCTGAAACTCATTGTAACTTCGTGTACGCTCGTCGTATTGAAACGAAACTTGTGCCATCCGACTCGTAGTAATACGCTGGTCCTGTGACCCAAGTTTGGTTCGATTCTGAGAACGTTGACAAAATCCCATATCGTGGGCCCCACGGCTCCACTTGACGGGCAATTTTGTTATCGGCTCATCGGAATCCAGTTTTGGACATTCCGTTGGGTTCGTATCATCGTTCTGGACTTGTAGACTCTAAGTTTGTCGAATTTGGAGAACATTGTCTCTGGCACATTTTTCGGTGCGAAGCGGGCCACATGTGGACCCCGCTTTGACTAGAAACTGTCATCTTTGCCCCTGTGTCTAAATTGGACTCGTGGACAGGCAATTCTAGCTATTTGATATCTTATGAACCTGATGGTAATGTTTATTACAGCATTCGGAGGAGTACCTGCAGATTTCGCTGATACCGGAGCAGCTGTTGGTGTCCAAACCCCAGGCAAGTGTACCTTGCCAATCTTGCAGTTCTTATTACATAATATTTCTTTGATTTATTTATATGTTGTATTTGTTCAACCTAGGACCGTGTGACATTACTTAACGTCCGAATAATATTCGGGTGTCAACACCGTACGCGGAGTTTTATAACGTCACCTAGAAATGGATATCAAAACCCTATACATTCTCGTGCTTGCATTATCAAGTACATCTTAACCACATGATACCTGATACTATTCATGAGACAGAATCTTCCTGAGATATTTATGGTGATTCTGTATAGGCTACGGGATTTATGACATAGATTTTATATTCATAGCTATCATATGACTTGCTGCATTAGATATGATCTTGCTTGACATGGACATGAGACGTTGTGGACATGAGACGTGTTATTACATTGGGTGGGGAGAGACACACAGGCTACAGGCTAATTTATATATATATTTATTATTATGAGGCCGTAGACTCTACATCAAATCTAGGCACATTACATGATATTACTGCTACCGTCTCCCCGACACAGAGCTTGTAGTGGTCTCAGCCTGAGTACTAGTGATGCTCTCACTTGCATTTCACATAGATGGTTACATAGTTTACCCTATTGTTTTATTTATTATTGCACTGCATTTATTTTGGCTTGAGTTATTTTGTACCTTGCTATGTCCCCTGAGGACCTGGATCCGAATTATATCCCCAGGTTTAGCAGAGGAATTCTATCTCGAGGTATACGGGGCAGGAGCAGGAGTAGGAGCAGATAATGAAGCTGAACCGATCCCCGAGGACAAGGTGATGGCCGAGGATTTCTCCTAAATATCTGTTATCTATACTCAGTATTTTCTATTATTAGACTCTTTTGTTTCTGGTCTGTTGAACCAGTGTATCAGACTTATTATCGGGTTGTTCCCCGATTTACTTTATTGAGATTTAATGACGGTTATATTTGATTTTGCTGATATTGATCATACTTATCTTTCATGGATGAGATTAGATTGTGACATATTTAGTAGACTTTATTATTGTGTTACAGCTTAAGTACACCTTGATGGGTCCATTAAATTGGGTTTGCCCATTAGAGTGTTCTGCTGGCCATTGTCACGTGGCTAGTCCCTCGGTATTTTGGGACTGGGGCGTGACACCCGTCAAGGTACCTGTAGCACTATAGGGCCCGAAACACAGCATCAGTAGCTAGTATTGTGTGGTAGCCCAGCGGTACGGTAGTTTCTCCCTAGTCCCCATGTATCTCATATCTCTTGTCCATAGCATGCAAGATCAATCACTAACTATGTCGCGAGTCAATGTGTAGATAAACTCATGTCAACTATCTCAAGTCAGGATCTTAAATCCTGACACAGAAGCCGAAAACCTCGAATATCTAAAGTAAGGCTTATGTATATGCAAGTCGTGTCCAGTTTCCTAAGGTATATCGTGCAAGAATTAGCACAAACAAAGGAATACGATGACAATGCAATCTAATGATACCCGATTTTGCATACGGTAGTCGGCACCCGAATTCAATTCGGATGCTAAGTATCGCAGCGGTCCTAGGGTCACAATAACATATATGCAAAGAACTTAAAATATAATATCAAAAGCTAGTAATAGCAATAAGCACAGAATATTGTAACAAAGGCAAGGTACACTTGCCTGAAACTCCAAGCTGATAATACAAAGAACATGCTCTCGAATCCACGCTCATGCGATCCCAATAGCCTAAATATATAATATCATAAAATCAGTCACTATGACACGGTTCACTAAGCATGCACAAGAGTACAACTACTCTACATCATTAATCATTAGACAATTAGGGTCCAAATTAATTAAGGATACAACTTACACAATTCTATCAGTTATTTAAAGTCTAAAATAATTATGGGTTCTAACTAAGTAGGTTGGCTAATGTTCACTAGTCAAGGACCAAGAAAGTGTGTAAACACCAAGCCTACTAGTCACATAACATCATCAAGTCCTCTAAATGTAAAACTTCTCATATAACATAAAATGGTTATAACGAAGGTTCGTCTAGGTACTAGGTGTTCTCATACTAGATTTTCATATACAACATATTATCAACCTTGGTATTCACTAAGTGTCAAACTATGTTAACCAACCTAGGGTTAGTTTTGTCTATTAAACATGCACATAATCGTTAGCAATAGGTCAAGTTAGGGTCATCACAAACAATCACATACTCTATTCCTTAATTATATTCATTCATCCAACTATATACAACTCTCTTATACTATGTCAAGTATACATAGAGAAGTCAAATCTGAATTTATAAAAAGATCATGGCATATACCTCATTCCCAACTTGCATTTGTCATGAAACATGTGTGCAAATACTACTACAATTAGTACACAATCCTACCATGGCATCTTCTACATTCTAACATAGTGTTTATAAACACTAAAACTAGCTAGCACAAAGCCTAGGCAAAGTGCACTACTAGTTGTACAACATTTAATCATGTCTCAACCATGCATTTATTTATATATAACACTCTAAACAAAACTTATATATTCTAAAATTTAGTGACGTTAGAGTAAAAATCATATTTTGTAAGTGGTTGCTTGGGTTTTAGATCATGGCAAAGTGAATAGGACAACAAGTGCATAAATAACATTCAAGTCTAGACATGAGAAGTAGTAAGTGTTCTTAGTGTAATATCATGAAAAACATGAACAGAAAGTTGATGAAATTTAATAGTAATATGAAATAAATGTAGAGATTATTGATTAGGTGGAGTTTGATCTCTTACCAAAGTGAAATGAGAAGGCAAAAGAGGACTGTGCACTGCTTGAAAAAATCTGTCCAAATTTGGACACTTCGGCTCATAGCTGCTGTCCGGGGCTTCAAAATATTTCTTCAAGTGCTGTGGGGATTAGATAGATTAGGGGAGAGGTAGAGGATGAGGATAGGGTAGTTTTTGAAGGGGTTTTGGAGCTGCAAGTGGAGTAACAAGGTATTGAAGTGGTGCTATTGCTGGCGGGTTCAACAAGGTATCTTCGGTTTGTAGGGGTATTTGGGGGGAGTTGTGGGATGATTAGGTGCTGAGTTATAAAGGAAACTTATTAAGGAGAGATAGGAGAAGGATATTTGGGTGCTTTGGTGGTGGTTTGGAGGCTATAGAGGTGGTGGAGTGGCCTGAGAAGAGGATACACTGAATTCGGATTCAACCTGGACACCTCTGAGGAGGGTTGTTTTGAGGAACTTAGATTAAATTTTGATAGAAGGTTTGTGAAGAGAAAATGATAAGGACAGGGAGAGGAATAGGTATACAAAAATTTAAGAGAAAGATACTTACTGTGGAGGGAGATAGAGCCAGATTGGTTGGGGTGTTGCTGAATTTGGATTCAGCCTGGGTAGGGTTGGATAGATGGAGGTGTGGAGGGAGATGGAGAAGGAATTTAGAGATGGTTTATGAATAGAAAATATGAAAAAGAGAGTTAAAAAGAAGTTTTATTCAGGTGGTTTGAATGAGAGAGGTGAAGAGAGGGGGTTATGGACAGTCTAGTGGGGAGGATAAGGGTTTAAAGTTACAACTTTTGCTAGTGGGGAGATGAAGAGTTTAGGATTACAAATTTTGTTCTAGTGGGGAGGCAAAGAGTTGTAGAGGTGAATGATGGCTGGATAAATGAGGGAGAAAGAGATATTAAGTGGGGGTTTAAGGCTTTGATGATGAGGAGTTACCAATGGGGTAAGGAAAGGTCACAAGTTATAACCCCTTCCCTTTCATATTCCACCATAATGATTTAATAAATTCATGGCTGTCCAAAACTGAAATGATGTTTAATATGGATGGTCAAACCTAGCTTAGTCAACCTAGTTTAAGTCCAACTACTTCTACTTGGGTCAGGTTCGGGTCGTTGCGGTTTAGTTTGACTAGGTTGGTCCGATTGACTAAGAAATTAGTTATTTGTGACTATTGAGGGTAGGTAGAACATAGAGGTTCAACAGAGTGGGACACAGGTATCATGTATATTTTAGACCTAGATTAGATCATGATCATGCATTATGTCAAAAGAATTGATCGAAATTGGGTCTCCAATTTAAATTGGAATGGTCAACGGTTGCACTGTAGGTGCTAGAAATTAAGTTTTTGATCCGAATATTTTATATTAAAAATAGAGCATAAGGAGATGTGTTTGAATGGGATATGATAATAAAAAATGAAGGTGGGCTCGTCTAGATCATGCATATAAAATTTATTTGAAAATAATTGTAGTGTCTCGTTCCGCGTCGGACTATGTACAAGAGATATCGATTTGCTGAATTAAAAATGATATCTTCCTTAAGAGATTCTTATTGAAGCAGGAGATGACTGATCAAGGTGAGAGTGCAGAAACTTCAATCTCTGATTCTTGCACGCCTTAATAATGAATCTGAGTTTTTGAATGCTTGTTTGCTTAAGAAGGTAGTTTCATAAGAAGAATGATAGAACCTGCCTTACATGCTAATAAGAGAACTCACATAGGTTATCTTTGAAACGAACTTGCCTGCGTAACTAGAGAACCTGAAACGCTTGTCTAAGAGTAAGAGATTGCTTAAAAATGTTTCACTATCACTTGTGTTTCGAGAGAACCATATCGTGCTTGAACTTGTTCAGAGAGGGCGGCTAGTCCGCATAGAGATAAATGGTCTGCTAGTTCATCTCGTCTGCATCCTAGAGTTTATCTGATAGTGTTTCATGCATTCGCATCGGTCGGACAATGGCTATTGGTAAAGAGCCGAACCTTGGTCATGGCTGCTACAACAATAGTGAAGAGCAACCATGAGTCACAACTGCTAATAGCATCAAATAAAGGAGTCATTGGTTAGCTGGATTACCGCTACCGATCCCGAGTTTCTCGGGGACCGAAAAGCATATAGATAGATCATCGTGTTGGCTTGATAGAGGATAGTTCCTAGATGGTGCATTGTCCCTAGAGTCTTTGAGTATAGCTCACGAGACACGTTCCGCACACCTTGATAATAGAATAATCGGCTTGCCTTGTGTGCTTGAATGAATCAAACATGAACTCTATTTTTAAAGATGTTTCCAAAAGAAGTAATATGACTCCGTTCTTGTGCTGCATGTAACGAACATAGGTAAAACTAGAAAGATCACTAGTAATGTAATATTTTATAATATGATTACTTAGTGTTGGTTTTAGTGAATGTTGCTTCTGTTCAGTTGTTTATACTCACCAGTACTTTCTAAGTGCTGACCCACCAACAGTTTGCTTGTTCGCAGGTAATGGATCGTCTGAGGAAGCGATAGGCGTGCCTCATCCCCAAGACCCAAAAATCTGGTTTCTTTGCCTTGAGCTGCTTTCGTATAGAGGGATATAATGTATGGAAATATGACATTGTATTCAGAGAACCCTGTGCCTCGATTTGCCCCGTATACTCAGATGGATAAATGCTTGCAACACTTTGATGCTTACTCGATAGATGCGATGATAGCCAAACTTTAATGATGTTGCCTTGTGCGGGCGCAACCCCAGGCTCGCACGGCATCACGTCCCAGTAGCAAACGACTATACGTCCCGTGGGAGCGTCGAGGCGCGGTGATTCGCGCCCGGCGGTGGTGTTGGTCGGGAGACCTTCGGGACCGGGGCGTAACATAATGGTATCAGAGCGATTCGATTCTTTGCCTGTTCCATTGCCTTCGACTCTGAGATATGCTCAATATTGTTTTACAATATAGCATTCCATACAATAAGTCCATAGATATTCTCAAAGTTGTACAAAAGTTTTCTGGATTTGATTTGTTGCTTGAGAGTTGTGCTTTCGTGCTTGTGTTTTGCTAGAGTTTTCGATTGAAGATGATGAGGGATGAGGACTATCGCTGCTCGGGAAATCAAAAAGTTTTTCTTTGAAGTTTTTAGGATGGAACTTTTTGTTGGTGGGTAAGTATGTAGTGCCCCGCTCCGCGTCGGCACTATATACCAGAGATATCGATTTGCTGACTCAAAAATAATATCTTTCTTAAGAGCTCCTTGTTGAAGCAGGAGATGACTGATCAAGGTGAGTGGGCAAAAACTTCGTTCTCTGATTCTTGCATGTCTTAATAATGAATCTGAGTTTTTGAATGCTTGTTTGCTTAAGAAGATAGTTTCATAAGAAGAATGATAGAACCTGCCTTGCATGCTAATAAGAGAACTCACATAGCTTATCTTTGAAACAAACTTGCCTGCTTAACTAGAGAACCTGAAATGCTTGTCTAAGAGTAAGAGATTACTTGAACATGTTTCATTATAACTTGTGTTTTGAGAGAACCATATCGTGCTTGAACTTGTTCAGAGAGGGCGGCTAGTCCGCACAGAGATAGATGGTCTGCTGGTTCATCTCGTCTGCATCCTAGAGTTTATCTGATAGTGTTTCATGCATTCGCATCGGTCGGAAAATGGCTATTGGTGAAGAGCTGAACCTTGGTCACGTCTGCTACAGCGATAGTGAAGAGCAATCATGAGTCACAGCTGCTAATAGCATCAGATAAATGAGTCATTGGTTAGCTGGATTACCGCTACCGATCCCGAGTTTCTCAGGGACCGAAAAGCATATAGATAGTTCATCATATTGGCTTGATAGAGGATAGTTCCTAGGTGGTGCATTGTCCCTAGAGTCTTTGAGTATAGCTCATGAGATACGCTGCGCACACCCTGATAATTGAACAATCGGCTTGCCTTGTGTGCTTGAATGAATCAAACATGAACTCTATTTTTAAAGATGTTTCCAAAAGAAGTAATATGACTCCGTTCTTGTGCTGCATGTAACGAACATAGGTAAAACTAGAAAGATCACTAGTAATGTAATATTTTGTAACATGATTACTTAGTATTGGTTTTAGTGAATGTTGTTTTTGTTCAGTTGTTTATACTCACCAGTATTTTCTAAGTGCTGACCCACCAACAGTTTGCTTGTTCGTAGGTACTGGATCGTCCGAGGAAGCGATAGGCGTGCCTCATCCCCAAGACCCAGAAATCTGGTTTCTTTGCCTTGAGCTGCTTTTGTATAGAGGGATATAATGTATGGAACGATGCCATTATATTTAGAGAACCATGTGCCTCAATTTGTCCCGTATACTCAGATGGATAAATGCTTACAACACTCTGCTGCTTACTTGATAGATGCGATGATAGCCAAACTTTAACGATATTGTCTTGTGCGGGCGCAACCCCAGGCTCGTATGGCATCACGTCCCGGTAGCAAACGACTATATGTGGTAATCCGCATGCGAGTCATTGCATCGCATCGAGAATACTCTGAAACACCTGAACGATCATCAGAATAACACCACTTGTGCATATGGGACACTTGAATATTCAATAAAACACACCCAAGAAATTATATACTCGTGCACCGAAACATAATCTCGCTCACAAAACTTGTGTTTGCATATGCTATTGTCCCTGGATTTAAATGTACATGCTCGTGCTTGAATTAACTTGGTTTGCCTTGGACATAAAAGGACAAATGGTAAGTTGGTAAGTCTCTTCGTGTTTCCTCTTATATCGCACGATGCACTGCCACACGAGTTAGGCTATTCATCATTGCCATGAAACTTATCCTAAGGCAATACTAGAAAGATAACTAAATAGTGTAGAAGCATGAAAAAAATGCTTGGAAGATCTACGCAGCATCTTGATACATAGCAGCATAAGCAGAGGACTTCAAGAGCCATCCAGCGTAAAACAGGGTTCTTCATCGCCTCTATGGCGTAAAACCCAGCCGCTCTCAAAGCAGCGTTAAAGCGTATGAGGAACGCTTCGTATTCCCGAAAAGAAACTGTCCAGTCACGCAGTAAACCTGACCTCTGACTCCTGACAAAAAGTGCTGCACAGCTACCCAAACGACGGCTGGGAACGGGGGCAGACCCCTCGGGACGCGCTCCATAGTATGATGGCGGATCTCAGCATTTAATGCAGAGGATTTGGTTAAAATATCACCAAACCGGCGCTTACTAAAATCCCCCGGCATAAAACTGCTCTTTCGCGTGCAAAGAGAACACGCTGCCTTGTTTTACACAGGCAAACATGGGCTGTTTTATGCTCCGCAGAAGACAAACCGCCTGCTACGTCAAAAGCTGCGCTTCGTACAGGGCTCAAGGCACGTCCCTCCGTCAAAACGCACAGAGCGATGACAGTGTCCCCTCAAGGCACGTCCCTCCGTCAAAACGCACAGAGCGGTGACAGTTTCCCCTCAAGGCACGTCTCCGCATTTAATGCACAGGATGATGGCAAATCTCTGCCAAAGATTTGATCTCTAAAAGCCGTAATTCCGGCTAAAGACGTCCACATCAGCACCCTGGCACGGTACGCAGCGGCCTCTACGCCCATTCAGGATCTGTGCTCCTACGGCTTCCACGCCTACTCGGCTTCTATGCCTGTTCGGCTTCTATGCCTACTCGGCTTCAACGCCCATCCGGCTTCTATGCCTACTCGGCTTCAACGCCCATCCGGCTTCAACGCCCATCCGGCTTCAACGCCCTCCCAGTCTCTACGACTACCCGGCTTCCATGCCAACTCGACTTCTATGCCTGTTCGGCTTCTTTGCCTACTCAGGCTTCTATGCCTGCTCGGCTTCTATGCCATGGTGACGGACATTTGGCTTCTACGCCAACCCCTTCTACACAATGGATACCTACCTACATGGCTTTTACGCCGTGATCTTAGTAGCAATTGTACGCGTTGTGTCCCCTTAGTTGGACCCGCGTCACCCGCTCATTCAAAAGATCATCTATACGTAGGCATTGGTTACTTTAACCGTTGTGTAATAGGGTGCTGTACTTTCCACTCCTCGGTTGTTACACCGAGAGAGTGGTCACTGTCACCAAAACTCTATAAATAGAGACCCCTATCAATGGGGAACAGGGTCGACAATTTGGAAGATCGAACAAGGTCACCGAACCGGAGATCAGGAGACAGAGAGAGAGAGAGAGAGAAGAATACAGAGCTCAGGCAAGGAATAGGGAGCGACGACCTTCAGCATCGCGCATCCACCCTCCTTCGCAAACTCCGAAGCTGCATCCTGTCTTCTACGGCACTTCTTCAACATCGTGTAGTCCAAGGGCTAAAGTGATCGACCGCAGATCAGACACCTATAGCAATTTATACCCAGATTAAATAAATTGTACTCCCGCATCCTCGTATAGGATCGAATTGTACAAGTTTGTTTGTAAACCAAAGGGCACGGGTCTCGTATAAACCCTGTCATTGAAATACACTTTCATTCTTTCGTTTAATACCACAAACAAATAGATGGTGCACGGAACCTATTGAACGTGTTTGGATTTGTCGAGCGGGCGAGTAGCCTCCCCACTAGTGCATTCATGTACTGATAACCCACCAGATTGTTTGCAGGGTGTGGGAGAACCTCGTTCGGTACGGATGCCTCTTTCATGCGTGCTAAGGCGTGGAGTTCAATCCGAAGCCTTGGAGCATTGTGTTCGGAACTGAAGCACATATACAGAACATAATGTTGGAACATCATCTATACATCATTCCAGAAATATAGCCACTTGGCACACTTTTACTGTTTCAGAGAGAGAGGCTTGAGCGACTTGTAATTTCGGCTAAGCGTCGTCTGTAACACTTATTCAATATCAATAAAGATTTTGCTTTACTTCTACTTGTCTTATTCAATGCTTCCGCTATTGACGACTCTGCAAACTTGTTACCAATCGCCTATGCGTTTATAATTTTGCTGCACTCGGACAATCTGTGTGACTCTGTGGCTTAGACCTCTTACCGCCAGCCAATGAACCACGGCCTTGCACGGGTGCGGCTCACGCTCGTGCGGTATCACGCTCAGATGGGTCAAACGATCGTCCCGCGGGAACGCTGGTGTAGTGATTCTCGCCTAGCGGGGACGGCCGATGCGTCCGCGGGAGATCAGGGTTTAGAATATTGTGATTCGATGAAAGAGATAAGCGATAATGGATTTGGCTTGGTGTTTGGAAGAACGATCTTGAAATCAAGTTCGAAAAGATAACCTACGAAATCAGTCCCAACGGGAACGATTATCCTGCGGGAGCGCCGGCGTGACAGATTTCACGTACGGTAGGGATGATCGAACTCAAGGGAACCTGTTCAAAAATTATTCCAAATGAACTCGATGAATAGAACGTATCAAAAGATGGAATAGAACTTTGGCTTGAATATTTGAAACTTAGTTGCTCGAGGAATGCTATAGGTAGACTATGGTTTTACTGAATGGTAACATTGAAGTTGGATGATTTTACTAGACAAATTATAATTACTGCATGAACGGACATGACTTGATGGATTATATATATAACTTGGATGAAGCAAAGTGAAAAGGATAAGGTGTCTTTATCGTTTCGATGAAAACCAAAATGTTTAAAACATTCTTGTCTTGTGCGAGCGTAAATCTATGCTCGTGCATGCGTCACGCCCGGATTTGGACGATTATCCAGCGGGAGCATTGCCGTAGTGATCTCACGTCCAACAAGGGTGATCGAACTTGCGGGAGACTGGAGCGTGATAACTAAATGATCGTCTTGACTTTTGGTTTGACACGATAAGACAAATTTGGAATGCAAGTGATCGAAAATGTTTCGAGGATGAGTTAGCCTAGAACCTGAAATAAATTATGTTTGATGGTTTCGTGAACGGATACATAAATCAGTTTGGACGATTTAGAGTTATAAACAAAAAGGTTTAGAACTGAATCTTGGCTTGGTGGTCTAGACTTGGAATGGATAGTAATTCTATCAAAACATATTTTTAGAGATAAACTATGCAAATCACTAGGCTTGTCCTACAACTTGGATATATCTCGAATTTGACTGAACGAACGTGTTATTGAGAGTAGGATAATCTGTGCTCGATGTTTAAAAATCTGAGTGAAACGAGCTTGGGTAGAATACCCGATGCAAATGAACAATGGTTTAACCCTAGGAATTGGGGCAAGCATCGTGCGATAAATTTGCATGATGTATCGTGTGCTAAACTTGTACCTATGACCTTGTGAGCTGACCTAGCAATTTGGCAGATGACCATGTGCCGAGTGAAATACCCGTGTAACCGACTTTAGCATATTGCTTGAATAAAGCTACAGAACTAGGGCATCAAGACTTAGAGTTAGATTGGAACGATAACGTGTGCTATGATTAACCCGAATGGATGGGCGCTAAGTCAAAAAACCGAATAGATCGTGCTTAACGGTAGTGCAAATCTTGAATTGAGTTGGAATGGCAAATAACTTGAAATTTGATTGACCCTATCAGGAAGTATCCTTGTGAATCATAAAACGAGAACCCTTGAAATTTTTGCAAAGTAGCTTGTCCGATTTCACTATCTCTAAGTTTGGTTGAATGCATATGTTTGAGGGACACCTTGAACGTGTGCACGATTCAAGACTCAATGATATGTGAAACTCGAGTGCTAAGACTTCAATATCGCCAAGTTGGCTGACATGCATATGTTTGAAGGACGCTTTGAGTATGTACACGATCCAGACTCGCGATATGCTGATCTCGATGCTAGTACAAGTGAATATCCGCATGAACAAGTATAATGACTTGTATGAAGTTGCCTCAGCCTTAGATCGCTGTCCAAGATGAATTAAAACGTACCCTGCGTTAAGCAATATGTCCCGTACTAAGGCGCAAATGAGACCGACTCAGCATACACGCAACATGACATAAGGAACGAGTAGGAGATTGTGTTCAAATGGATCTAGTGGTACCAATTGCTACACTTGGGATAGATTCGATATTGTGATAGAACGGCCTGCACTCAGGAAGTCTTGAGTATGAGACTTTTTCTGAGTGGTGTATAATGTAACGACCCGTTCCGCTCAAGCGGACTGTCGATTCAAACGACAAAAGTGCAACATCCCGACCCGCTTTGCTTCAGCGAGAATACTCGTTTGAGGCAAAAGAATTTACATACTTGGCCCTTCAGGAGTTCCGGCTTAGGCTTTCAGAGGCTCGCTCGACCGAGGCAAATTATCGCTAAGGTGGGTGGCTATAATAAACTTGTCTTTGCTTAGCCAGCACACTTAAAAATATGGATGTTTCATACTAGTCGCTAGGTTAATCACCCCCTGCATGCTAATAAGAATACAACGCACCTAGCTAAGGGAATAATCCCAACTTGTATTGCTTGTGCTAGAACATGGAAATGAAACTTTGCTTATAATCAAACCCTCGTATGCTACCTTTGCCTTGTGCAACTAGACCCCGCTTTGCCTCGAGTAGAACGATATGTATATGCTCATCTATAGTGCACTGTTTACTTATTAATACTGCACGACCCTAGATAATGTTGCTCGGAAAGTCCCTTTACGGTTCCACTCCTCGGCTTACCTTCGGGGCCGGGCCAACGTGAATGCTTAAGTTTTCTAAAGAATGTATGATTGCCTGCTTATATGTTAACTTATATTTGTTGCCTCATTTCAATGCTTGTCGCATAAACTATGCCTCAATCATCTAACATCGTGCATGTCATGCATTCATCTAAGTTCTCCTCGGAAGACTATATAATAGTCGTTCCGTGCAAGTATGAACCTGAAAGTATCAGGGACCGTTAGGTCGCCAAGGCAGTTCCTGAACCAGGGGACTTGCACCATATCAATAATCCAAGAATCACAGCTCGTGGAGCAATTGTCACGCCCTAGTCCCAAAATACCGAGGGACTGGACGCGTGATAATGGCCAGCAGCATGCACCGATGGACAAACCCAATTTAATGGTTCCATCGGGCATACTTAAGCTGTATTACATCAGTCAGGGTTTTACTATTCTCATCCACAGATATAAGATAGCAATAACATCCAAAAAGAAATATTAAACAACAACAGTCAAAGTAAATAAAATCGGAGAACAATCCGATATTAAGTCTGTTACACAAGTTCTCAAAGACAGGAATTAAAGAGTTCAATTAAACAGGAATAAAGTTTATTGGCCATAAGACTGAGCAGGGCGAAGCATTTGTTCAGGAGAAGTCCTCAGCAATCACCTCGTCTCCAGGTCCAGGTACTGCTCCGAGTAGTGCCCCTGTTCCGTACACCTCAGGGTAGCTCTCGTCTGCTATAACTGGAGAACAAAACCAGGTCCTCAGCGGGACGTAACAAGGTACAGAAGAATACGAGCCATAATACAGTGAATGAGCATGCAAGTCAACCAAAATGTTAAACACAAGAGAAGCACAAGAAATTAATAAGTTTAAGACAGTGGCATGCCGATGTTGCTATCAAACAAATCTGGGTAAATAATTAAACTAGCTAAGTGATCATGCAAGTGAGAGTTATTATTCATACTCAGGCTGAGACTACTACAGGATCAGTGACAAGAAACCATAGCAGTGTTTTCTCGAAGGGCCAGTACAGGTGCCAAAGCTCTGTGTCAGAGACTAGGACACTTCCAGATAACCAGATATATATATATAATATAATCAGCCTTGATATGGTAATACTCTCCCCACCCAATAAAATCCTACGTCACAGTTCTCAATGTTCATGCTACTCAAGATTAAAACTAATGCAGTCAGTCATTAATTAAGTTCTAAGAAAATAAGCTTAAATCATGAAATTTATATCCTATTATGAAACTCCTTGAATAATCAGGAAGATTATGTATCATGCTTGTGTCAGGTGTCCTGGGGATAATTTACTTGATAGGGCAAGTACCACAGTCACAGAAATTAGAGCAAGAGATTCAAAATGAATTAAATACTGCATTTAATGGCAAGGTACACTTGCCTGGATTTTCGGTTCCAAATGTTGCTCTGGCTTCAGCTGGATTTCCAAGCAGTACTCCGGTTGCTGAAACAAACATCACCATCAGGTCCAGAACACATCAATCAGCTAGGAACGCCTGTCCTTGAGTCCAATTTGGAGACAAGGGCAAAAACGTCATTTTTGGGTCAAGGCAGGGTCCAGATGTGGGCCGCTTTGCACCGAAAACCGAGTCAGGGTCAAAGGTCTCAAAAATAGTCCAACTTAGTGTCAACAGGTCAGGAACGATGATACGAACCCAACGGAACTTCCAGAATTGGATTCCGATGAGCCGTTCTCAAAATCGCCCGTCGGGTGGAGCCTGTGGGGCCCACGACACGCGATTTTTCCAACGTTCTCAGAATCGAACCAAACTTGACCCACAGGACCAGCGTATTGCTACGAGTCCGATGGCGCAAGTTTCGTCTCGATCTGACTTGTGTACACTAAGTTACAGCGAGAAACAGAAAGTACGGATACGGGGCGGTGTCCGCGGATACGCACTGATTCCGGTGTGCACGCACATCCGAATCAGCTTCTGCGAAAGCCCGCACGTCTGTATCTACGATGCTCACGTGTCGGTGAAGACCGCACGTGACCAAGTCGTCCCGTTTGGCGGGGCGTACTCGATTCCGGGGTGAATCAGGGTCTGGGTTTTCCTGTTTTTGGATCGCGGTGTGCGATCACCACAGGACGCGATGCCCCGAGCGGTTTGTCCGGGCACCGAGAGGGTCATACAGGCTACGCGATACAATTTACGGAATTGAAATCCGAGCTACGAGGCGCGAGATACGAGTACCTGAACAGGCTCGAAATCAGTGTATTCTTCGTGTCCGACTCGCGTCTGAATACTGTGTCCAACTTAGGGTTTCTGTTCGTGTTCGAGGATCTGTGTCCGACCAGTGTCCTGGTTAGGGCTTCCTCGCCGGAGCTGGGCGGCGCTGAGGCTGGGAGCGGCTGTCCGGGGCTAGGGCGCCGAGGCACGCGGCGGCGCGCAAGCGGCACCGGCACGGCGGAGTGCTGCGGGCGGAGGGAAAGGCGTCGGTGGCGGGCTCGAGAAGCAGTGGGGTCGGCCTGGTTCGAGGTGGCTACGACTTCGGGCGGAGGCGCAGGCTGCTGCGGGGTCTAAGCGTCAGGCGGAGGAGCCGGCTGCACTGGCGGGTGGTCCGGGAGGCGGAAGAGAGGCGATCGGAGTCGGTGTCTCAAGCGGGCGGCCGGAGCTACTGGAGTAAGGCGGCTTAAATAGGGAGGAGCGGGGAGCCGGAGGGTTGTCCGGTGAGGGGGAGCCGGAGCGGAGCGGTCGGGGGTTCGGGTAGGTGAAGGGCGGGGCGGTTACACGAAGTCGGAGCGGCGCCGACAACCGGCGGAGAAGGAATCGTCGGGGGAGACGAACAGTTTGGGGGAGAGAGAGTTTCGGGTCCGCGGGTGGACGGGTGCGGGCGGATTCGAGTCTGTCAGACCCGACCCGACCCGATAGCCAATGGGCCGGTTCGGGTTAGGCGGGCTGGGCCGGCTCGATGGGTTGGGCCGGATAATTAAATAACTAAATAAATATCAATTAATTTAATAAATAGGTAAATTAATAATAATAGTTTTTATGTGTTTAAAAATCCTTCCGGGGTCCAATAAATTTCCGGAAAAATACCATATGTCTGGTTTTCTATTTTGTACCATAAAATATTATTTTCATAATATTTTAATAATATTTATTATCATTTAAAAAATCTTTTAATAATTAAAACACTGGTATTTAATTACAGAAAAATCCTGGAAAATTCCAAAAATCCCAGAAAATTCAGAAAAATCCAAATTTAAATTTATGAAAATCAGGGGGATTACAGCAATACCCGTCCTGTACTGAATTAAATGGCTCGTGGAGTCGATACACATAGTGTGAACAATCCTGCCTAAACTTGTACCTGATATGATCCTGCCTGAACTTGTACCTGATATATATATCCTGCCTGAACTTGTTCCTGTACCAGACCGAAGACCCAGAAGATTTGAGATTTGCATGGTCACAGGACAACTTGGAAACAAGGTTTTAGTTTCGTGGACGGTTGCTGGGGCACTGGCACCGATCCGATCCGGACGGACGAAACTCCTGATAGTCGTCTGCTTTGGACGGAATGGCCTGTGACATCCTGTCTATGCGTTGCACATCATTTTATCCCGAGACTAGACCGTCCATTATGGCATCGTGACAGTGATATTATGTTTTTATATATAAGTCATCCTCGCTTAGCGACAATCCGCGTGTGAGTCATTGCATCGCATCAAGAATACTCCGAAACACCTGAACGATCATGAGAATAACACCACTTGTGCATATGGGACACTTGAACATTCAATGCAACACACCCAAGAAATTGTATACTCGTGCACCCGAAATATAATCCCGCTCACAACACTTGTGTTTGCATATGCTATTGTCCCTGGATTTAAATGTACATGCTCATGCTTGAATTAACTTGGTTTTCCTTGGATAGGAAAGGAAAAATGGTAAGTTGGTAAGTCTCACCGTGTTTCCTCTTATATCGTACAGTGAACTGCCACACGAGTTAGGCTATTCATCATTGCCATAAAACTAATCCTAAGGCAATACTAGACAGATAACTAAATAGATGGTGCACGGAACCTATAGAACGTGTTTGGATTTGTCGAGCGGGCGAGTAACCTCCCAACCAGTGCATTCATGTACTGATAACCCACCAGATTGTTTATAGGGTGCGGGAGAACCTCATTCGGTGCGGATACCTCCTTCGTGCGTGCTAAGGCATGTAGTTCAATCCTAAGCCTTGGAGCATTGCGTCCGGAACTGAAGCACATATATAGGACATAATGTTGGAACATCGCCTATACATCATTCCACAAATGTAGCCACTTGGCAAACATTTACTGTTTCAGAGAGAGAGGCTCGAGCGACTTGTAATCTCGGCTAAGCGCCACCTGTAACACTTATTCAATATCAATAAAGAGTTTGCTTTACTTCTACTTGTGTTATTCAATGCTTTCGCTATTGACGACTCTGCGAACTTGTCACCAATCGCCTATGCGTTTATAATTCCGCTGCACTCGGACAGTCTGTGCGACTATGTGGCTTAGACCTCTTACCGCCAGCCAATGAACCACGGCCATGCATGAGCGCGGCTCACGCTCGTGCGGCATCACGCCCAGATGGGTCAAGTGATCGTCCCGCGGGAGCACTGGCGCAGTAATTCTCGCCTAGTGGGGACGGCCGATTAGCCTGCGGGAGATCGGGGCGTGACAATAATGGCTAATGTTGTGCTCCTAAAAATTAAAGCTACGAAAAATATTTTTAAATGATACTTTTGTTTACTTAATCCTAATTAATAATAAAAAATAATTCTAAATATTATAGTATATTATATTAAAATAACTAATTTATTGGTGAGGGGGTTTACATATACAACTGGATTTCAAAGTTGAGATTTTCTGACAGCTACGTGTCAAATATGGCAAGATGTGTTGATCTCAACGAACGCAAGCTGGCAGGGATGAAGAGTCATAATTGCCATGTATTTATGGAGAGATTACTACCTATTGCTCTGAGAGAGATGTTGCCTCATCAAGTTTGGACTTCGTTGGCTGAATTATCTATATTCTTTAGAGATTTGTGTTCAAGCAAGTTGATGGTGCAACATATAATAGAACTTGAGGAGAATATTGTATTGACATTGTGTAAGTTAGAAATGGTGCTTTCCCCCAATTTTTTGATAATATGAGCATTTGCCGATTCATCTTACATACGAAGCACCCGTCGGTGCTCTCGTCCATTATCGATGGATGTATCCATTTGAGAGGTATACATTCTTTATACTAATAATTGTTTTATTCAAATAATTGTAAGATTCAATATTGTCATGCCCCAGTCCTAAAATACCGAGGGACTAGACACGTGGCAATGGCCAGCAGCATACACCGATGGGCAAACCCAATTTAACGGACCCATCAGGGTGTACTTAAGCTGTGATACAACAATAAGGGTCTATGCTACTAATCTCATCCACAATAATAAATACAATCAATATGTAATATATAGCAACGTCAAGTCTCAATAAAACATAATTCGAGGAACAACCCGATAATAAGTCTGATACAATGGTTCAACAGACCAGAAATGAAAGAGTCTAACAATAACAAATACTGAGTATAGATTAAGCAAATACTCAGGAGAAATCCTCGGCTATCACCTCGTCCTCGGGGATCAGTTCAGCTCCAGTGTCTACTCCTGCTCCTGCTCCATATACCTCGGGATAGAACTCCTCTGCTAAACCTGGGGACATAATCTGGATTCCAGGTCCTCAGGGGACATAGCAAGGTACAAGAATAACTCAAGCCATAATAAATAAAGTGCAATAATAAATAAATCAGTAGGGTAAACTATAAAACCAGCTAAGTGATATGCAAGTTGAGAGCATCACTAGAACTCAGGCTGAAACCACTACAAGCTCGATGTCGGGGAGCCGGTAGCAGTAATATCACGTAATGTGCCTAGCTCTGATGTAGAGTCTACGGCCTCACAATAATAAATATATATATATAAAATCAGCCTGTAGCCTGTGTGTCTCTCCCCACCCAATGTATTCACACGTCTCATGTCCATGACACGCAAGATCATATCTAATGCAGCAAGTCATAATGATATCTATGCATGTGTATAAAGTATATGTCACAAATCCTGTATCCTATACAGAATACCATGAATATCTCAGGAAGATTCTGTTTCATGAACAGTGTCAAGTGTCCTATGGTATGTCGTACTTGATAATGCAAGCACGAAAAATGTATAGGGTCTCGATATCCATCACTAGTGACGTTACACGACTCCGTGTACGGCGTGGACACCCGAATATTATTCGAACGTTAAGTAATGTCACACGGTCCTAGGTTGAACATATATAACTCAGAATCAATCAAGAGAATAAATATAAGCAATTTACTGCAAGTATGGCAATGTACATTTGCCTGGGTTTGTATTCCAACAGTTGCTCTGGTATCAGCGGGATCTGCAGGTACTCCTACGGTTGCTGAAATAAATGTTACCATCAGGTTCAGAAGATATCAAATAGCAAAAATTGCCTGTCCATAAGTCCAATTTGGACACAGGGGCAAAAGTGACAGTTTCTGGTCAAAGCGGGGTCCACATGTGGCCCACTTCGCACCGAAAAATATGCTAGAGATAATATTCTTCAAATTTGTCAAACTTAGTGTCTACAAGTCCATAACGACGATACGAACCCAACGAAATATCCATAACTGGATTCTGATGAGCCGATCACAAAATCGCCCGTCAAGTGGAGCCGTGGGGCCCACGATATAGGATTTTGTCAACGTTCTCAGAATCGAACCAAACTTGGGTCACAGGACCAACGTATCGCTACGAGTCCGATGACACAAGTTTCGTTTCGATACGACGAGCGTACACAAAGTTATAACGAGTTTCAGAACAGGGCCGATACGGGGTGTTGTCGACGGATACGCGTTGATTCCGGTGTGCACGCACATCCAAATTAACTTTTGTGAAATCCTACACGTTCGTATTGACTACGCACACCTTTCGTTGAAGTTCGCACATGATCAAGTCGCCTCATTTAGCAGGACGCACCCAGTTCTGAGAAAATCAGGGTTTTAAATTACCAAGGTTTTGGTCATTTTTACCCTCGAATAAATTATAATCTACAACACAATAAAATAAACTAAAATAGGGTTTTAAAACTTGGTTATACAGTCTAAATAATTGTTCAGGTAGATTTTATAAATAATTAACAGGTTATGCGTAAAATGGTCGTGAACCGGGAAGTTCGGAACAAATTCTGAATTTTCAGAAATGGGGATTAATTTTCCTGATTTTGCGTCGCGGTTTGCGACTGACACATGACGCAATATCCCGAATGATTTGTACGGGGTTCGAGAGGGTCACGCAGGGTACGCGTAGCAACAGACTATTCGAACATTGGCGCGACTTGGAGAAAGAAATCCTCACCTGAACAGGGGATCAAAATCGGCTATTTTTCGCGTACTCGGGGTGGCGCGACGCAGCTACGGCAGTGTCGGCCGGTGACGCTGTGCTTGCTGGGTCTGCTCAGGGAGGGTGGTTGTTGCTGTCGTCGAGGTATGGCCGGGGTCGTCGCCGGAGGGTCGTCGCAGCGAGGAGCTCGGTGTTGTCGTAGGAGAGGTGGCGGTGGTGGCTGGTTTGTGAGAGCGGGTGGCCGGGTTGGTGGGTCGTCAGCGGACCGTCGTCGGAGGGGAGCTCAGGGTTGCCGTGGTGACCGTCGGTGGGGGCTGCTGGTGGGTTGTTGGTCGTCGCCGGAGAGGCAGAGGCTGAGGAGTCGATGGTGGAGAGGAGCCGGGGTTGTCGGGTTTTATAGAGCTGGGGTCGACGGCCGTTGAGGGAGGGGAGACGACGGCCGGTGGGGAGGTGGTCGGTCGGGGAGGTGAGCGGTCGGGAGGTGGAGCGACACGGCGGCCGGTGAACGGTGGAGAGGGGAAACGGCAGGGGAAATCGGGGGTTAGGGTTAGGTTACTGTAGCAGTCGGGTAGTGGGTCGGTTTGCCGGTCGGGTTCGGATCCAGATCTGACCCGATCCAATAGGGATTGGGTCCGGTTCGGTTTAGGATGGGTTCGGGTCAGTCCAGTTTGGGTTGGTTTATAGAAGCATGAAAAATACGCTGGATAGCTATACGCAGCATGTTGATGTTTGGCAGCGTAAACAGAGGACCTCAGAGCCATCTAACGTGCAACAGAGCTTTTCCGCTGAGCACAGCGTAAAATATAGGCTCAAGGACCATCTTCGTAATGCAGTATGTCCAGGCTGCTTCAGCGTAAAAAGGGTGCTACATCACCTTTATGGCGTAGAACTCATCCGCTTTCAATCCAGCATTGAAGTGTACAAGGAACGCTTCATATTCTTCAAAATGAACCTGTCAGATCATGCAATAAACCTGACGTCTGGACTCCTGACAAAGGATACTGCACGACTACCCAGGCGACGGCTATAATGATGGCGCGACTCTGCAACACAGGCTGTCATTTACTGCCATTTCCTTGGCGTAGACTGCTTTTACGCATACAAAGAAATATGCCGCCTAGTTTTACACTGGCAGATGTGAGCTGTTTACGCTCCGCAGAAGACAAACAGCCTGCCACGTCAAAAGCTACTCTTCGTACAGGGCTCGAGGTACGTCTCTGCATTTAATGCACAGAGCGGTGACAAGTTCTTAAGGCACGTTTCTGCATTTAATGCGCCGAATACTGACAGATGCCCGAGGCACATCTCTGCATTTTATGCGCAGAAGAGTGGCATGCCTACAAAACACGCCTCTGCATTTAATGCGCAGGATAATGGCGGATCTCTGCATTTAATGCAGGAGATTTGATTAAATGTTACCGAACCATCGTCTAGTGACATTTTCTTTGCGTAAACTACTCTTACGCATATAAGGGGATACGCTGCCCAGTTTTACACAGGCAGACGTGAGCTTCTTACACTCCGTAGAAGGCAAACAGACCGCCACGTCAGCAGTTACTCTTCGTACAGGATTCGAGGCGCGTATCTGCATTTAATGCGCAGAATAATGGCAAATCTTAAAGACAAGCCTCTGCATTTAATGCGCAGGATGGGGGCAGATCTCCGTATTTAATTCAAGAGATTTGATTATATCTCCAAGAGCCGTAATTCCGGCTAAAAACGTCCACATCATCTCGGCTTCTACGCCCACTCGGCTTCTACGCCCACTCGGCTTCTACGCCCACTCGGCCTCTATGACCACTCAGCTTCTACGCTCACTCGGCCTCTATGACCACTCGGCTTCTACGCCCACTCAGCTCCTACGGCTACTCGGCTTCTATGCCTACTTGGCTTCTACGCCATGGTGACAGTTATTGGCTTCTACGCCAACCTCTTCTACACAAAGGATAACTACCTACGTGGCTTCTACGCCGTGATCTTCGCAGCAGCTATACGCGTTGTCCCTTAGTTGGACACGTGTCACATGCTCACTCAAAAGGTCATCTATACGCAGGCAATGGTTATTGTAACCGTCATGTAAAAGGGTGCTGTACTTTCCACTACTCGGTTTCTACACCAACTGAGTGGTCACTGTCACTAAAACTCTATAAATAGAGACCTCTATTGACAGAGGAAAAGGTCGCAAAAATTGAAGGTCGAACGATCGGAAATTGGTCAAGGAATCCAGTATCAGATCCAAGGTCGACAATCGGGAGAGAAAACGGTCGAGAGAGAGAGAAGAATCCAGAGCTCAGGCAAAGAGAAGGGATCGACGACTTTGGCATCGGGCATCCACCCTCTTTAGCAACCTTCGAAGCTGCTTTCTGTCTTCTACGGCACTTCTTCATCATCGTGTGATCCAAGGGCCAAAGTGATCGACTGCAGATCAGACTCCTATAGCAATATTTACCCAGATTAAATAAATTGTACTCGATATCCTCGTATAGGATTAAATTATACAATCTTGTTTGTAAACACAAAAGAAGGGCGGATTTTCGTATAAGACCTCATTTCTACATATTATCTTTGGTTTATTTTATCAAACAACAAGATGGCGACTCTGCTGGGGACATCTTTCTCTTCTGACGATGAAGCAATTGCTCAACACGATACGGTATCCGTGGGATCCGTGAAGAAGACACTGGTCGTACAATTCGACCAGTCTGCCTACGAAGACATGCTTCGAACAGGGGGTAGCTCTCACTCTCTCTCTGTCCAAGACAACAGGAAGCTGCGTATGGTCTGGATGCCCAAGACATCCCCTACCATTCCTGTTGACTCTCCAACCTCTCTGATTTCTCCAACCAACGAGGTTGTAGCATTGCTCCCTCCGTGTCTTGCGCATAAAATTCAGTCGCCTGTCTCTGACAGGGCAGACAAAACTTCTGGCAATGCCTCAGCGCTAGTCCAGAAGTATACTCCGCGCTCTGCGCATAAAATTCAGTCTCCCGTCCCTGGCGAAAAAGACGAAACTTTGGACGATGCCTCAGCGCTAGTCCAAAAGCCTACACCGCGCTCTGCGCATAGAAACCAGTCTCCCGTCCCTGGCATAACAGACAAAATTTTTAACAATGCCTTAGCGCCAAATCAGAAGTTCCAAACGCGCTCCGCGCATAAAAATGCATCTGCCTTCCACGAAAAAATAGATGATCCCTACAATCTACGCAAGGGAAAGCAAGCGGCGGACTACTCAACTTCTCGGCCTTTACGCCAGCAAGGGAACAATCTGTCAGCCCTCCGGATTACGCAAGTAGATGACGGCCAACTGAGGACCTCCTCGGCTTTACGCCAGCCCGAATTACGCCAGAAGAAGTCCTTCAGCGTAAAGAAGGCTCAATTTGTGGAAAGACATCCTCCTCGGGATTATCCGCCACCCAGATGGCCAACCTGTAGGGAAAACTATAGTTCCCAACATCGGCACACCCACTGATATGAACAGAAGGAACAAGCCATCTTCTTCTTCTTCTGTAAAGACTCCTGACCTGCGTGATTATCTGATCTAGAAACACGAAGACAAGGGTCATAAACAGGCTTCAGTTCCCCTAACGGTCAAACGCGGGAAGATCTTGTGGGAAGATGCATCAACATCTAATGTCGTCATGACAGGTGGACCACATGAAGATTCCATCTTTATTATTCCTCCAACTCGCGACCACCAGCATCCAATAGTCTTCGATCGCATACAGAGCAGCCCAATCATGCAGGAAGAATTTTGCGAGTCTGAAACTGGCAGAATACAAATCCACAGATATAGCCCACAAGCGTTAAAAATTATACAAAGCATGGGTTATGATTTGAAGCTGATACAAGGCCTCAACTATGGAAAGGGCAGACGAACACCGTTGTATGGTAATTTTTACCGTTAACAAGCTCGTTTTGGGTTGGGGTATACTGCATCTCTTGCGAAACCTAAATCTTCAAAGTCTAATCCTGTACAACCAGAGGCAGGTCCTGCTAAATCAGCTTCTGTGGACAAATGCCATGACATGTCTGGGGGTAGCCTACCTCGACAAAACAGAGCGGCATCTAAAGCTAGGGGTAGAATTCCCTCAAGACCCAAAGATGATGCAACGACGACGATCTTCCCGGAAGACCGTAAAAATCAGGCATCAGGAGCCCAAAGACCAAAAGAGACTTTCTCCTTCAATGAAGATGACATCATTGAAATCTTCAATATATTGATGGAGGAACGCAAGCTTCAGCTTCCCAACATTATACATCCTCAGAAAGCTGGCAAAGTTGATCACCCAGATTATTGTCTCTTTCATCGGTACATTCATCATCCTACCAAGGCGTGTTATGTACTGAAAAGGAGAATCCAGGAGATGATTGACGCCAAAATCATCACTTTGCATCTGTAAACAAAATAATGATCATCGCAAATCGGTCTTTCTAAACGTGATAATTCGCTCCCTTCAAGAATGTACCTGAGGAAGAGTCCCTGAAGTTTCCCCAATATATTCTTCAGGACCGTCCTCACTCGAGAAAATCACTCTACAGTGAATTGTTCAGACATAAGTTTATGTTCATATTACCTCTGAACTATCATCCAAGCATTTCATTTCTTTTACCAGAAGTTTATGTTCATATTACCTCTGAACTATCATCCAAGCATTTTATTTCTTTCACCAGAAGTTTGTCATGTTCATATTACCTCTGAACAAACTCTCAGAGTTCCTGGCTACCGATTATCATGTCCATATTACCTCTGATATCAAATGTTATTTCAACTTAACACCCGTACTTAACCCTAAGTACGCCAGTGGTGTTAGGCCCACAAAAACTGCCATGTCCATATTACCTCTGAGCAGATATGCACCTCCATTCCCGATGGAATTGCAACCCAGAAGTTTGTCATGTTCATATTACCTCTGAACAAACTCTCCGAGTTTCTGGCTATCGATTATCATGTCCATATTACCTCTGATATCAAATATCATTTTGACTTAACACCCGTACTTAACCCTAAGTACGCCAGTGGTGTTAGGTCCACAAAAACTGCCATGTCCATATTACCTCTGAGCAGATATGCACCTCCATCCCCGATGGAATTGCAACCCAGAAGTTTGTCATGTTCATATTACCTCTGAACAAACTTTCCGAATTTTTGGCTACCGATTATCACGTCTATCATACCTCTGATATCGGTTGTCATCTCAACTTAACACCCATACTTAACTCTAAGTACGCCAGTGGTGTTAGGTCCACAAAAACTGTCACGTCCATATTACCTCTGGCAGGGCTTGTCCCAAACCTATTATTTGCACTCTCGTGCTCAACGAATAATAGGTCTACCAAAGAACCCGTGGCATGTCCTCAATGCCACAGTGTGATGGAGGTGGTCCCGAATATCACTTTCACTCAAGATGACATGCTGTTAAAATATAACAGGCATGACAGACCCCTCTATTACACCGGGTACGTCGGTTCCATGGAGGTAAACCGGATTCACATAGATTCGGGATCATCAATCAGCATCATTCCTCATAGTCTGCTCAGACCACTGAGGATCCCTACCAGCGAATTGGCCTACACCACCACTACAATCGTGGGTTTCAAAGCGAGAAAAAGTAAGCCGTTGGGGAAAATTCACCTGAGAATCCAGATTGGCAACCTCAGATCAGTGGCTACATGTTATGTCATTGATTCAAAGGTGTCCTACAATATTCTGCTGGGCAGACCTTGGATCCACGACCATAACATCATTCCTTCAACTTTACATCAATGCTTTAAATATGTAGACGCCCAAGGAACAATACAAACGGAGTTTGCTGACCTGAACCCGTTTAGAGGAGTAGAATCCTACTATTTCGATGCCGTATTGTACTCTCAAGACTACATGGAAGAGGTGTCAGCCTAAGCAGAGAAGGAATCCCACCGGAAGCCAGAAGGACCCTCTACCGAACAACCGCTGTCAATCAAGGTGAAAGGACGGACTACTCGTCCAAAAGCCATAGAGCCTATGGTGATCCACCTGAACAAAACCAGGTCAGGAAAAGGGGGTAATCCTCTAGTGATCACTTTGAACCAGAAGCCTCCATCCTTGGTCATCAACCTTCGGCACAGCAGGCAGCCGATTGATGTAAATGCAACCGGGAACGAAGTTTCAGATGATAATAAACATCCGAACCAAGAATCCTCTCCCCATGACGATATAGAACCTATAGCGTAAAAATTCTTGGGAGCTATAGATTCCTATCATCCGTATATGTGGGAAGTAGCGTCATCATCCAATGTCACCATGACATATGGACCACATGAGGATTCTATCTTCATTGTCCCGCCTACTTGCAGCAGTCAGCGTTCAATAGTCTTCGGCCGCATACGCAATAGACCGACTGTACAAGAAGATTCTTCCGATGACGATGTCGGTAAAATACAGGTTCACAGATACAGCCCGCAAGATTTGAAGATCATGCAAAGTATGGGTTATAACTTGAAGCTGGAACCAGGTCTCAACTACGGGAAAGGCAGACGAATGCCGCTGCACGGCGATCCCTACTATCAACGAACTCGTTTCGGGTTAGGATATACCACCTCCCTTGCAAGTCCTGAGTCAAACGAGAATATCTTTTCCTCTTCTCAAAATGGCTTAGCGTTCTCCGACTCATCTCATGCTCTCGAACTAACATTATCAGTAAATATGGTAGTGACAGATTCCTTCGAAGAAGACGAATAAGAATCTGAACTATTTGAGAATGATGCTTGGGCTCAGCAAATGGATACACAATGGGAGTTCCGCTTCGAGCAGAGAGAACCTTCCACTGAAGATAAAGTTATCCAGATTGACGTTGGGGATGAACTGTCGCCAAAGCCGATATTTATCAGTAACAATCTTTCCGAAGCAGAAAAGGAAGAAGTTATCCAGCTGATAAAAGAATATATCGATGTCTTTGCATGGAATTATGAGGACATGCCAGGCCTTGATCCAAAGGTGGCTACTTATAAGCTCAATATATTGTCCGATTCAAAGCCTGTGAAGCAGTACCAATGCCGGTTCCGCCCAGATATGATGGACGTCATCTAAGCTGAAGTCAAGAAGTTGATAGCCTGCGGCTTCATCCGAGAAGAACAACATCCCGACTGGATCACCAATGTTGTCCCGGTCATGAAGAAAAATGGGAAAGTACGTGTCTGCATCGATTACCGAGATTTGAATGCAGCCTGCCCCAAGGATGAGTTTCCTCTTCCCATCACAGACGTCATGATTGACAATACATGCGATTTTGAATGTATGTCTTTCATGGACAGATTTTCAGGATACAACCAAATCAAGATGCATCATAAGGACGAGAAGCATACTGCCTTCCGGACACCATTGGGGGTATATTGCTATACGGTCATGCCCTTCGAATTGAAGAATGTCGGGGCTACGTACCAACGGACTATGAGTAACATATTCCATGAGCATTTACGCAAGACAGTGGAGTGTTACGTGGATGATGTAGCTGTCAAAAGCTGCCTCAAGGATAATCATATCCAAGACTTGAAGACAGTATTTGAATTGATGCGCCAACATCAACTCAAAATGAATCCTACAAAGTCCTTTTTGGGGGTATCTAGTGGCAAATTACTGGGATTGTCATTACCGCCAAAGGCATTCAAGTGGACCCTGATAAAGTCAAGGCCATCTTAGAAATGCGACCGCCCCATAATCTAAGAGAACTCAGTGGATTCCAAGGTCGTCTGGCTTATATCCGGAGATTCATATCCAACCTCTCTGGGAGATGTCAGCCCTTTTCTCGTCTCATGAAGAAAAGTGTATCCTTCGTATGGGACGAAGTCTGTCAGCAAGCGTTCGGTGATATCAAACGCTACCTCACTAGCCCGCCAGTTCTGGTGCCCCCAGTCATAGGAAGACCATTCGTGCTGTATGTTCGAGCGATGGATCATTCTCTGGGAGCTCTTCTCGCACAAAAGAACGATATGGGCCATGAACAGGCTATCTACTACCTCAGCAGGATGATGGTCGGAGCCGAACACCGGTACAACCCAGTGGAGAAAGAATGCTTGGCTCTGATGTTCGCTATCCAGAAAACGTGGCACTATGTCACAGGCCAAACCATTCACATCATCTCCAGGGTCAATCCTCTTCGGGTACTGATGAACAAGCCAAGCGTTCTTAATTCCCGACTTGCTACTTGGGCGATGTTATTAACACCGTATGACATGGTGTACGTCCCTTAGAAGTCCGTCAAAGGCCAAGCATTGGCTGATTTCCTAGCCGCTCATCCGATCCCGGAGGCCTCCAAACTGTACGAGGACATTCCCGACGAAGTTGCAGAATGTAATTCCGTAATAAAAAATAATGCATGGCAACTGTTCTTCGATGGTGCCTCCAGAACTGGTCCCAGGGGAAACGTGGTTTCGGGAGTAGAAATTGTCCTGGTTACTCCTGATAAGCTCGTCATCTATCGAGCATATTCTCTTAGCGAGCCCTGTTCTAACAATGTGGCAGCGTATAACGCTCTACTAATCGGGCTCCAAGTCGCTAAAGAATTGGACGTCGAATCTCTGGAAGCTTTTGATCGTCAATCAAGTCAGAGGAATATATGAAGTCCGGAATCCTGACCTCATCCCCTATCAACGAGCAACGGTCGAGATAGCCATGACATTCAAAGGTTTCTTCCTAGAGCATGTACCTCGATCTCAGAATCTGGAAGCTGATGTCCTAGCCAGTCTCGTTGCAGATTTAGCTACCCCTATAAGAAGGTAGAATTCGGTGATCCTTCTTAGCAGAGATTTATTCTGTGTAAAAAACAACTTTCACATAGAAAGCAGCTACGCTGTGAACACAGATCTTCCCAAGAGAGACTGGAGAAGTCCCTTTATAGATTTTGTGGCATACAGAATCTTGCCGGAGGACCCCGTAGAAGCATGAAAAATACGCTGGGATGAACTACGCAGCCTCTTAATGCAGAGCAGCGTGAACGAAGGCCTCCAGAGCCATCAAGCGTACAATAGAGCTTTTTTCAGCGTGAAGAATAAAGCTCACAGGACCATCAGCGTAAGTGCAGTACGTCCAGGCCGCTCCAGCGTAAAAAGAGTTCTCCATCGCCTCTATGGCGTAAAACTCATCCGCTCTCGAAGCAGCGTTATAGCGTACGAGGAACGCTTCGTCTTCCCCGAAATGAACCTGTCAAGTCACGCAGTGAATCTGACCTCTGACTCCTGACAAAAAGTGCTGCACGGCCACCCAGACGACGGCTGGAAACGATGGCAGGCCCCTCGGGGCGCGCACCACAGAATGATGGCGGATCTCTGCATTTAATGCAGAGGATTTGGTTAAAAGATCACCGAACCGTCGCTTACTGGAGTCCCCTCCGCATAAACCGCCCTTCTGCGTACAAGGGAATATGCTGCCCTGTTTTACACAGGCAAACATGAGCGGTTTTACGATCCGCAGCGGACAAACCGCCTGCCACGTCAAAAGCTGTACTTTGTACGGGATTCAAGGCACGTCTCCACGTCTAATTGCACAGAGCGGTGACAGTTTCTCTCAAGGCACATCTTTGCGACAGGTGCACAGAAGGGGTGCAGACCTTCAAAACACGCCTCCGTATTTAATACATAAGATGATGGCAAATCTTTGCAAGAGATTTGATTATATCTTTAAAAGCCGTAATTTCGGCTAAAGGCGTCCACATCAGCACAGTACGCAGCGGCTTCTACGCCCATTCAGGATCTGTGCCCACTCGGCTTCAATGCCCATCCGACTTCAATGCCCTCTCGGCCTCTATGACCGTTCGGTTTCTACGCCCATCCGGCCTCTAGGACCACTCGGCTTCTACGCCCATCCGGCTTCAACGCCCTCTCGGCTATGACCGCTCGGTTCCTACGCCCATCCGGTCTCTAGGACCACTCGGCTTCAACGCCCATCCGGCTTCAACGCCCTCTCAGTCTCTACGACTACCCGGCTTCCATGCCAACTCGGCTTCTATGCCTGTTCGGCTTCTATGCCTACTCAGGCTTCTATGCTTGCTCGACTTCTATGCCATGGTGACGGACATTTGGCTTCTACGCCAACCCCTTCTACACAATGGATACCTACCTACGTGGCTTTTATGCCGTGATCTTAGTAGCAATTGTACGCGTTGTGTCCCCTTAGTTGGACCCGCGTCACCCGCTCATTCAAAAGATCATCTATACGTAGGCATTGGTTACTTTAACCGTTGTGTAATAGGGTGCTGTACTTTCCACTCCTCGGTTCCTACACCAACGGAGTGGTCACTATCACCAAAGACTCTATAAATAGAGGCCCCTATCAATGGGGAACGAGGTCGAAAAAATTGGTGAAAAAACCAATATCAGATCCAGGTGGAAAAATTGGTGAAGATACCAATATCAGATCCAGGGTCGACAATTCGGAAGATCGAGCCAGGTCGAAGAGAGAAGAGAGAGAGAGAGAGAGAGTACCCGGGGCTCAGGCAAAGAGCGAGGATCGACGACATCGGCATCGTGCATCCACTCTCCCCTGCAACCTTCGAAGCTACTACCTGTCTTCCACGGCACTTCTTCAACATTGCGCAGTCCAAGGGCTAAAGTGATCGACCGCAGATCAGACACCTATAGCAATTATCTACCCAGATTAAATAAATTGTACTCCCACATCCTTGTATAGGATTACACTGTACAAGTTTGTTTGTAAACCAAAGGGCGCAGGTTTCGCACAAACCCTGTCATTGAAATAACACATTTTATTCTTTCGTTTAATACCACAAACAAGATGGCGACTCTGCTGGAGACATCTTTCTCTTCTGACGAGGAAGCAATTGCTCAACGCGATGCGGTATCTATAGGAACCGTGAAGAAGACACTGGTCGTTCAGTTCGATCAGTCCGCCTACGAAGACATGCTTCGAACCGGGGGTAGCTCTTACTCTCTCTCCGTCCAAGACAACAGGAAGCTGCACAAAGTGTGGGTGCCCAAGACATCCTCTACCATTCCTGTGGACTCTTCGATCTCTCCGATCTCTCCGACCAATGAGGTGGTAGCGTCGCTCCCTCCGTGCCCTGTACGTAAAATTCAGTCTTCCGCTACGCGGGTACAGACAAAACTTCGGGCAAGGCCTCTGCGCTAACCCAGAAGTATCCACTGCGCTTTACGCGTAGGAACCAGTCTCCCGCTACGCGCGGTACAGACAAAACTTCGGGCAAAGCCTCAGCGCTGACCCAGAAGTATCCACTGCGCTCTACGCGTAGGAACCAGTCTCCCGCTACGCACGGTACAGACAAAACTTCGGGCAAGGCCTCTGCGCTAACCCAGAAGTATCAACTGTGCTCTACGCGTAGGAATCAGTCTCCCGCTACGCGCGGTACAGACAAAACTTCCGATGGTGCCTCAACGCCAAATCGGAAGAATAGATCACGCTCCACGCGCGAAACAACATCTGACTTCTACGGTAAAACAGATAAGCGCGGTGATCTCCGCAAGGGGAAGCAAGCAGGCGAATATTCAGCCTCTCGTCCTTTACGCCAGCAAGAGAACAATCTGCCTACCCTCCGGATTACGCGAGAAGCCGATGGCCGACCGAGGACCTCTTCAGCTTTACGCCGTCTGAGCGAATCTCCAAATTACGCCAGGCGAAGTCCCGCGGCGTAAAGCAAGCTCAGGTTGCTACTCCTGACCTACGCGAATGCCTAATCCAGAAGCGTAAGGAGAGGGGATCTTCCAACATGTCTATTACGCCCCCTAGAGAGCAATGTTGTAATAGTCATAAGATTGTGATTGACTGCTGCTGTTCTAAAGCAAAACGGTCGATCTTCGACCGATTGAGCTACTCTCAATCTTTTTCGGAAGAAGAGCACGCGTATGCGTCCGTGAACATGGCTTCACGCATACCCAGAAGAAGGTCGAGCTCAAGACGTCATCCCTCTGGGCCTCCGAGCCGAAGAAGATTCGAAGACCTCCTCTGGAGCACTGAAGCTGGGGTATTCCAAAACACCCGGGCAAGGTCACAGCAACCAGCTCCGTACTCATCTGATTCTGACGCTGGGGGTCGCCAATCTCCCAGAACAGATGCTGAGAGTATAGAGTCGACTTCTGCGGCGACCTATACTAATCCTTCGATGACACCCAGGGAAGTGGGAGCTTACGCCATTGAAGACGAACGCGAGGAGGCTTCAGGAAACGCGAAATAATGCATCACTGTGCTAGAGACGTCTCTGAAGCAAATGCAATCCGTAATGGAAAACATGCACCAGATGATGCTAACTTAGCACGTGACTGCCATGGCTCAAGCGTCGGTCCCACCAACTCAGATACATGTGGGGGTGGACTTACCACCATCCAACCCAAGCCAAGAACCTGCTCTAGATCAAGAGTCAGCAGTCCCTCCGCTTCCAACTGAGAATCCGATGCAGGCAGTGCGGGAGTTGAAAGCCCAGTTTGACGCCTTGAAGCACAAAGATCAGCTCAAAAAACTAGGAATCAACCAGCCTTACCCGGCTACCTGGGAAGAAGTCCCTTTTCCTCCGAAGTACAAACCTCAGACTATGGCTCTGTTCGAAGGAAAAACATCACCAAGTCAATACATGAACTATTTCAGTATGATGACGGTGTTGCTACAAGGGAACGACGCCCTCCTCACTCGGGTGTTCAAGGGCTGCCTCTCAGGAGTAGCCTATCAGTGGTACCGTAGCTTGGCGGACAACTGTATTACTTCCTTCGAAAACTTTAAAGCGCTATTCTTCACACGATTCTACGAGGGTGGAATGGACATGTCTATGTCCTCCTTCATTGAAGTCAAGCAAAGGGAAAAGGAAGACGTTCGCACCTTCGTCGAACATTTTCGTCAGGCCACCTTACAAATGCCTCCAGGAGTTCCAGACTCGGCGTTAGTAAACATTTGCAGGAAGAACCTCCTTTCTATAGTCTCGGTGTTCACAGGACCATATCAGTTCCATGAGTGGCCCTCGTCCATCGTCTCGGCAGTGGCCGCCGAAGACAACAGTCGCAAGGCACGCGACAATGGCATCATGATCTCCGCCTCCGATAGAGGCAAAAGGTCATCTCCCAGCGGCGACCATCCTCGCAGCTCCAAGGGAAAAGAAGCTCTGATGGTCAATACGTCCAGACAAAAGACGGCAGCGACCACGCAGACAAAGTCCGGGACTTCCAGGCCCGTCGAGGTCTACTCTTTCGACGACGACGATATCCCTAGTATATTTGAGTGTCTCGTCAAAAGTGGCAAGATCACCCTGCCGGAGCTAAGGCGGCCCCAAGAGGTCGGCAGTACCGACGACCCCAAATACTGCATCTTTCACAGATACGTACACCACCCAACAAAGGTGTGTTACGTACTGAAGAGGAAGATCCAGGGGTTGATCGATGCTAAGGCCATCACCCTGCACAATACCAAGAAAATGGTCACGGCCAACATGATCTCTCTGCGGTTCGGCGATCTGCCTCCCCAAGAAGTCATGGACGGTATCACGCCCATTTCCTGAGCCATAATGGACATCGTCAATCTTCCTCCGGCTAGGGATCAAAATCATAACCTGGTACCCTTGACCACCCGTCAGGGCAAGATTATGTGGGTTCATCCAGATTTGGTATCAGAGCTCGAGGAAGAGACTAAAGCTACTAAAGCTGCGTCTAGGAGGAGCTCAAAGTGCAAACCATGCCATATGGTCGCAAATTCTTCGCCATCAGACGAAGACGAGGTACTTGCTGCAACCCGGTCAGGGAGAGCCTACCTCAACGACTACGGAGCAAGTCAGGAGGATATACCGACAGACATTTCAGCTGCCAACCCTGCAGGGCCAAGCCCCGTCATACCGGAAGCCAACCCTTCAAAACCGACGTCGGCGGACAAAGGGAAACAAAGAGAAGTGCGCTTTGATAAACCTGTGAAGAATATTCCGAACAAAGGTTTTGAGAAGCCATACAACTTCGATATCCTAGCCCAACTGGCTAATACACCGGCCAGGCTCTCCATCTTTGAGCTACTCAGGCTCTCCCGAGACACTCGTCTAGCCTTGAGTGAAGCACTGATGCAGGCGGAGGCATGCTTGACCCAGCTCAAGTCTCCCGACGAAGAACCAGTGGCGTGCCCTCAATGCCACAGTGTGATAGAGGTGGTCCCAAATATCACCTTCATCCAAGACGACATGCTGTTAAAATATAACAGGCATGACAGGCCCCTCTATTACACCGGGTACGTCGGTTCCATGGAGGTTGATTGGATTCACATAGATCCGGGATCATCGATCAACATCATCCCGCACAGTCTGCTCAGACCATTGAGGATTCCTACCAACGAACTGGCTTACACCTCCACTACAATCGTGGGATTCAACGCCGGAAGAAGTAAGCCGTTGGAGAAGATTCGCCTGAGGATCCAGATTGGCAACCTCAGATCGGTGGCCACATGTTACGTGATCGATTCAGAGGTATCCTACAACATCTTGCTGGGAAGACCGTGGATCCACGATCACAACATCGTTCCTTCAACTCTATATCAATGTCTTAAATATGTAGACCCCCAAGGAATGGTACAAACGGAGGTGGCCGACCTAAACCCGTTTAAAGGAGTAGAGTCCTACTATTCCGACGCCGTGTTGTACTCGCAGGACCACACGGAAGAAGTGGCGGGCAAGACAGAGAAGGAATCCCACCAGGAGCCAGGAGAACCCTCTGCCGCACTACCGCTGTCGATCAGAGTGAAAGGGCGAACCACTCGTCCAAAAGCCATAGAGCCCATGGCTATTCACCTGAACAGATCCAGCTCAGGGAAAAGAAGCAATTCTCCAGTGGTTACTCTGAACCAGAAGCCTCCACCTTTGGTCATCAACCTACGGCGCGACGAGCAGCCGACCGATGTAAACACGACCAGGAACAGAGTTCCAGATGGCAATAAACATCCTCTTTTCCAGTACATTAATGCTCAGATTCCAAATCAGGAACCCACTCCCCGTGACGAGTTAGAACCCATAGCACAAAAGTTCTTGGAAGCTATGGACTCCTACCATCCGCATATCTGGAAAGCAGCGTCATCATCCAATATTATCACAACGTATGGACCGCATGAAGATTCTATCTTCATAATCCCGCCTACCTGCAGCAGTCAGCGTCCAATAGTATTCGGCCGCATGCGCAATCAACCAGCCATCCAGAAAGATCCTTTCGATGACGATACTGGGAAGATGCAGGTTCACCGATACAGCCCTCAAGCGCTGAAGATCATGCAAAACATGGGCTACGACTTGAAGCGAAAGCCAGGCCTCAACTACGGAAGAGGCAGACGAACGCCGCCACGCGGCGACCCCCCGCTACCAACAAACTCGTTTCGGGTTAGGGTATGCCACCTCCCTTACGGCTTCCACGTCGGATAAGGACATCTTTTCCTCCTCCTGGGACGGCTCATCACCCCCCAACTCACCTAGTGCTCCCGAACAAGCACTATCAGCAAATATGGTGATGACAGATCCCTCAGAAGCAGAGGAACGAGATTCTGAGCCGTTTGAGAATGACTCTTGGGCTCAACAAATGGATACACAGTAGGAATTTCGCTTCGAACAGAGGGAACCTCTAACTAAAGATGAAGTTATCCAAATCGATGTTGGGGGTGAGCTTTCGCCAAAGCCGATATTTATCAGTGACAATCTTCCACCAGCCGAAAGGGAAGAAATCATACAGCTGATAAAGGAATACGTCGACGTCTTTGCATAGGATTATGGAGACATGCCGGGCCTAGACCCGAAGGTGGCTACTCACAAACTCAACATATTGACTAACTCAAAGCCTGTGAAGCAGCACCAACGCCGGTTCCGACCGGACATGATGGACGCCATTGAAGCTGAAGTCAAAAAGCTGATAGCCTGTGGGTTCATCCGGAAAGAACAACATCCCGACTGGGTCGCCAACGTTGTCCCAGTCATGAAGAAAAATGGGAAGGTATGTATCTGCATCGATTACCGAGATCTGAATACGGCCTGCCCCAAGGATGAATTTCCTCTTTCCATCACGGACATCATGATCGATAACACCTGCGGTTTTGAATGCATGTCTTTCATGGACGGGTTCTCAGGATACAATCAGATCAAGATGCATCCTGAAGACGTGAAGCACACTGCCTTCCGCACCCCGTTGGGAGTGTATTGCTATACGGTCATGCCTTTCGGATTGAAAAACGCCGGGGCTACGTACCAACGGGCTATGAGCGGCATATTCCATGAACATTTACGCAAAATAGTAGAGTGTTACGTAGACGACATAGCCGTCAAGAGCCGCCTCCAAGGTGATCACATTCAAGACCTGAAGACGGTATTCGAGTTAATGTGCCAGCATCAACTCAAAATGAACCCCACGAAGTCCTTCCTGGGTGTATCCAGTGGCAAATTCCTGGGGTTTGTCATCACCGCCAAAGGCATCCAGGTGGACCCTGACAAAGTCCAGGCCATCGTAGAAATGCGACCACCCCGCAATCTGAGGGAACTCCGGGGGTTTCAGGGCCGTCTGGCTTATATCCGGAGGTTCATATCCAACCTCTCGGGAAGATGCCAGCCCTTTTCGCATCTCATGAAGAAAGGTGCATCCTTCGTGTGGGACGAAACCTGCCAGCAAGCGTTCGGGGATATCAAACGCTACCTCACCAATCCACCAGTTCTGGTGCCTCCCATCATGGGGAAACCATTCTTGCTGTACGTCCGGGCGATGGATCATTCGCTAGGAGCTCTTCTCGCGTAGAAGAACGACGTGGGGCATGAGCAGGCTATCTACTACCTCAGCAGGATGATGGTCGGGGCCGAACACCGATACAGCCCAGTGGAGAAAGAATGCCTGGCCCTGATGTTCGCTATCCAAAAGACGCAGCACTATGTCACCGGCCAGACTATTCATATTGTCTCCAGGATCAACCATCTTCGAGTCCTGATGAGCAAACCGAGTATTCTTAATTCCAGACTCGCAACTTGGGCGATGCTGTTAACGCCATATGACATGGTGTACATCCTGCAGAAGTCCATCAAAGGCCAAGCACTGGCCGACTTCCTAGCTGCTCATCCGATCCCGGAGGCCTCCAGGTTATACGAAGACATTCCCGACGAAGTTGCAAAATGTAATTCCGCAATGGAAAGTGACTCTTGGCAACTGTTCTTCGACGGCGCCTCTAGGACTGGCCCCCAGGGAAACGTAGTTTCAGGGGTAGGAATCGTCCTAGTCACTCCTGACAAACTCGTCATCTACCGGGCGTATTCTCTCAACGAGCCATGTTCCAACAATGTAGCAGAATACAATGCTCTGTTAATCGGCCTCCAAGTCGCAAAAGAGCTGGCGGTCGAATCCTTGGAAGCTTTCGGTGATTCTCTGCTTATCGTCAATCAAGTCAGAGGAATATATGAAGTCCGGAATCCAGACCTCATCCCCTACCATCAAGCGACGGTCGAGATAGCCACGACGTTCAAAGGGTTCTTCCTAGAGCATGTGCCTCGATCCCAGAATCGGGAAGCTGATGCCCTAGCCAGTCTAGCGGCGGATTTGGCCACTCCTATAAGAAGACAGGATTCGGTGATCCTTCTTAACAGAGATTTATTCTGTGTGAAGAACAACTTTCACATAGAACGCAGTCACGCTATGAACACAGACCCCCCTGGAAGGGACTGGAGGAGTCCCTTTATAGATTTTGTCGCCTACGGAATCTTACCAGAGGACCCCAGAGAGGCGGTATCAGTCAAAAGACGATCTTTACGCTTCTACTTCGACGCATCCTCACAATGCCTGTATCGTCGGACCTACGACGGACTACTATTAAGATGCCTCTCAGACGACGAAGCGCAGCAGATTATCCGGGAAGCTCACAACGGCGTATGCGGAGCGCATCAGCCCGGTCCTAAGCTGCAGGATCGTATCAGGAGAATGGGCTATTACTGGCCCACTATGATCACTGACGCGATCAGCTATGCAAAACGATGCAGGGCCTGTCAGGTCCATGCAGACTTCATACATCAACCGTCTGAATATCTACATCCTACGATTGCATCCTGGCCCTTCGAAGCCTGGGGTATGGATATCGTTGGGCCCATTCACCCATCTTCCTCCAGAGGCCACCGGTTCATACTGGCCATCACAGATTACTTCTCCAAATGGGCAGAGGCGATCCCTCTGGATGAAGTAAAGGCGTCTAACGTAATCAGCTTCATCAAGCACCACGTCATTTATCGCTTTGGGACTCCCCGAAGGATAATCCACGACAATGGACCTCAGTTCATCAGCCAAGCGTTTCATCAATTTTGCGATAAAAGTCGAATACATAATATTGCCTCTACGGCATATTATCCAGCTGCTAATGGTTTGGCGGAAGCCTTCAACAAAACCATTATCAAACTCCTGAAGAAGTTCGTTTCTTCAAACAAAAGAGACTGGAACGAGAAGCTGGGCGAATGTCTCTGGGCATAACGCACAACGGTACGGACACCAACAGGTTGTACCCCCTTTTTACTAGTCTACGGGAGCGAGGCGATTCTTCCCATCGAAATCCAGATCCCGTCGCTCAGGATAGCCATGACTAGTGAGCTGACTCGAGAAAAGAATGACCTGTTAAGGCTCCAAGAGCTGGAAGGATTAGACGAAAAATGCCTACAAGCTCAGCAGCGCATCGCGCTCTACCAAGCACGTATTTCCAAAGCTTTCAATCATAAAGTAAAGGAAAGAGTGTTCAAAGTCGGCGAGCTAGTCCTAGCCGTAAGAAGGCCGATGATTCTCACTCACAGAAGTAAAGGCAAATTCCAACCCAAATGGGAAGGCCCTTATGTGATCGAGACAACGTTCTCGAACGGCGCCTACAGGATAGCCCAGCCTAACGGAGACCTGTTAATGGCTCATATCAACGGCAAATTCCTGAAAAGGTACTATGCCTAATCTCTCCTGCTCAAGAGAAAAATAGCGAGGACCTCGATTCTGACGAAACTACTTCCAGAACACAATTAGTTGGGTTACACTCTATCATGTCCGTATGACCTCTGAATAGATATGTCCCGCTAAGAAGTTTATCGAGAGTTTATCACGTCCATACTACCTCTGATATCACTCTCACCTAACCTGTCATTTACATTCTGAAATGATGGGTCCACAAAAGTCAGAAAAGAGCCGCTTTTATTTTCCAAAAGAGAGCAGGATTACATCAGGGGAAGCAGGAAAAGAAAGGATACATCACGATGGCGGGTTAGCCAGATTGTCAATTAGCTGCCCCAGTGCAGCTATCCTCTCGTTCCTAAGGGCCAAGGCATTGATGCGAGCCTGCTCCAGCCGGGCCTCGGGGGTGTTCGTAAAAGCCAGATCAGCCCTTGTCCGAAGACAGCCCAAGCGAGCAGCCTCTACACGGTCCAACTCCCGTCGCGCTGCGCTCAGTCGACTGGACGCCATATCTAGACCTGCTAGCGACTGAGAAGCCCATTCCTCTGCCCGAGCGAGTTCTTCCTTCAGCTTGGATGCCCTCGCTGCATTCCCTTCGTGCTCAGAACAGCACTTTGCCTCAAGAGCGAGAGCCTCTGCCACACCAGCTTTTCGCCTATCCATCTCCAGCTCATGTGTCTTAATGAGTTGGTCTAGGCCTTCCAGCTTTGTGGTGAGCCGCGCGGTCATGTGGTCGTACCTGGTCTGGACCTCAGCATCAAAGCTGCCCCGAGTCAGCTGCAAATATTCGTTAATGGGTTGCTCTAAACCATTAACCACCGCCTCCAGGGCGTCAGCTGTCCCAGGATCACCGAGCTCCCTGATGACCCCGATCGACGCCAGAGAAGTCTTCTTCAAGCGCTCAAAATCCAGACTCTTCGCTAACACCATTGATATCATCATTTTCAAACCGGTGTAGAAGAGACTGGTATGTTGCTCAGTCAAAGCAACTAGATCCGACTGAACGCCAGGAGCGGCCGCGACCCCAGCAAGTCCCTCTCCAGGGACGATTGCAGACAAAGTAGCCACAGCCACCGAATAGACGCATGGCGCGACCGAAGATGATACAACGGCCATAATCGAAGTCATTGGCATACTCACGATGACGGCTTCGCCTTCCTCTTGAGACGACGAAACCACTCTGGGCGAGCTAGCCCCCGAGGACACTTCCTCCTCAAAATCGGGCGCCTCCACATCATCTCCAGGCGCCGAAGCAGAGCCAGGAGACGCTTCAACGCTGTACTCTCCATGGACGTCGTCCCCTGAGAAAAAGACAAGAGAGTTGATATCAGTATAATGATAATCTTTCTAAAGGGAAACACAAAAGGCGACGTTTACCCTGAACCAGCGGCATATACGACGCATCTGCAGCCGAATCTAAACCACGTCTTAACGACGCGATGCGAGCCATCATGCCTGGAGAAGGAGGCGGGCCGACCGACATCGCCAAGAGTTCTGTCAGGCCTTCACCAAGACGCGGTCGGAGTTCATCAGTCGGAATCTCGCCAGACGTACTCGCTAGCACGGCGGGAGTTTCACTCACTGCTGACCTCGAGAAAGATTTTCCCATCTGCCTCGGCCACGCAGGCAATCGCGCTCCGCTGCCTGAAGCAGCGGCCACGACAGCAACCTCTAGCCAGGGTCCTCCAGCGCCGCTTGCCGGAACTGTAGAAGGTCCCTCTCTAAAAGGCGAGGAACCTCCAGCCGAAGAATCATCCCTAATATGGGGAGGAGCAGGCTCACTCCCGGGTTCCTCAACGCCAAGAATGCGGAGAGGACGAGCAACAGTCTCCTTCCTCCTCTTGCGAAGAGAAACTTCCTTCGGAGCAGAGGCCCGTCGCTTTCCAGAAGAGACCACCAAAGCCCCCGCGGGCAGAGGCACTTCACACCTAGGCACCGACACCAGAGGCTCATCTGGAGGGCCAGTCTCCTCATCCTTGTCCGGAGAGACCGAAGGGACGTCAACTCTTCCCCCAGGCTTGGGGGAAGGCACCCTGAAACTTCCACGCATATCAAAGTCACGATGGAAGGTGTTAATCGCCACGTAGAACTGGGCGTAAGAATGAAGAATGCGAAGCTCTGTGGAGATTGTTACCACCGACACAATAAAGGTTGCTCTCGTACAACCCATGATGAAATATCGCCACCCTCTAGCTCCATCAATGAGTCCGCCCTGGGACCTGAAGCTGGTAACGGCATTGCCCACATGCAACTGGTCGTACCCAAACTGCCTGGCAAACCGACTAGGCAAGTAGGGCTCGAAGAAGCAGTGATCTTCGCTCCTGTACAACAGATGGGATGGTCTAATACAGACCAGCCAATAAAAAGCTTCCGGAGAGAGATCAGTCTTCTCTCCACCTGAATCCTCCAGCCTCGTCCCTGATTGATTGCAATGTACAGGAGGGGGAGTACAGAGGAGCTTCCAGTCGTGGCTGAGGTTCAACACCAGCCGACAGTCTAAGACTGTGGTCACGTTCCAGGAGGAATTCTTGTAGTTCAACAAGAACATACTCTCCGAACTGCTACCGGAGCCAGGAGACATAACCCGGGGATTGTGGAGAATTAATCATCCCATCAAATATAGGTATGGTAATTCCACCCTGGGAAAACTCTCACGCCGAGCTTCGTCAACAAGCAACCCATCAGTTATGGATCTCAAACCAACCTGTATGCGGCACACCATGGCGGGAAGCAAGCCCAGTCTTGCCCCAAACACCAGGCGCACTGCCGACTACAGAATATTCCGGTGAATGCGGTCCACGGACGCAGTACCAGGCACTACTACCAAACGCAGCCATATAGAGAGAAAACCAGCCAACTGGGCTTCCTTAGACAGAGGCATGCGACAGCGCCTCAAGTAACTACAGGCCTTGGTGCCTTCAGGGTACTTTCCTACCCCCTCGGCGAGAATCTGATCCGGAGCTCCAGCCTCCTCCATAAGAGCCTCCACGACCTGGGCATTAAGCACGCCCAAACAGTTCACGGGCTCATTCTTGCCCCCCGAGGCTTTCTCCGACCTGGCGGCCCTAGCTCGGTGGAGGAAGAGGTAGGACATCCACTTGGTGGTATGAGCCAAGTCAGAGGGCTCGTTATAAAAAGCGGTGCACGCGAAGTATTGACATATCAGCTCCTGATATACTTCCGCCACCCGAGGGTTCAAGTCCCCTAACTCCCGGTTGGTGGGAACATACTCTTCGTATGGGGTATCCCCCATCGGCAGTCTCGAGACAACTGCCATCTCGTGGAGCGCCAATCCCATCTCCCCTAGTGGAGTGGCAAAAGTCCCAGTGAGCGGAATGTACCGCTCCATCAGCGCCAGGAACAAGTTAGGGTTCGGAGGCAACCCGACGCTAGTCGCACCCACAGCAGCATATAGTCCTATGCCCTCCAGCTCTCTCCGAAAGTGCTTCAAAGCCCAGTCGACTAGGCATATCCATCGGGAGTTTGTTGGGGCAATCCACCCACTGCACCGAGGATTCTCCTTGGGATATACCCCGCCTCGCCCCATGAAGTCATTACAGAAAGTCGGCAATTGAAACGACTGGATGACCGAGCTGTCTTCACTAGGGACACTGCCCGGGCACAGTCCTCTGAACAACGTCACGACGCCGGAAGGGCGACTGACGAATGACCCCTGATCAGCTCCTTTCAGATGAAAGATCTTCCCCGGCTTGCCGTGAAGATCAGGAGTCAGCATCCACGACATCTGCCTGGGATGCGTCGCGTGGAAGAAAGCCGAGATGGGATAATCCTTCGGCATTGTGGGTAGGTACAAAACCAAATTCCTGGCAGAAAAAACCCAGGGCTCCCTCTTAGGCTTCGTCTGGGACCGTTTGTCGATCATATCCCCAAAGAGGAAAGCCGACTTTATGTACTGCTCCCCGTCTATATAAGTCAGGGGCTCCCCGTTGATCATGCTCAGCAGCATTCGCTCGCCCTGAGCCGATATCAAGAGCCTCCTTCCTTCAGGGTACTGCAGCCCGGAGATAGGAAATACCACGTGGGACAGATCCTCCAGGTAGTTCGAGTGCAGCATCCCAGCAGCGGAGCCCATCACCTCGGCCAGTGGAGACTCACCTACGTCAACTGCAAAAGTGCAAGGAAAATATGTCATTGCAAGTCTTGCACAAAATATATGGACCAAAGAAACAACAGTCTGCGCTCTACGCAGGATTGTTCAAACATGAGCTATTTTTACGCCAGAGGTCCCCCCCCCCCCACAAGCATAAAACTCAAAGTTTACGATATACCCCAATTTTCGGTAGCCAGAGCTTTTACGCTCAGAACTACAAAAATGTGGAGTCTTTACGCTGGCACATTAGAAATGTGGGCGTAAAAGATGAAAATGTCTCCATGCATCATCTTCCTCAAAAGAGGCTATCAGCACAGAAGACGACCCAGCGCGGTCACGTTCAACGTGTGCGAAAGATTTTTCGTCGTGTTGTCACCCCGAAGGCTCTACCTCTAAGACCGGGTGCACTGCTCGTTGGCGGGACGCTTCGCTCAGAAGGAAGTTCGCCTTAACCGACCGAGGACTCCCTCGCTGGGATAGAAGAATGAGAAGAGGAACCTATACTCTTTCCCTTAGCGGAGGGGGTCTGTTTCGATGCCATTTCTGAAGACTCGAAGTGCTCGGAGAGGGAACGGAAAAAAACTCGAAACAGTCGAAAACTCTCTTTCGCAGAAGATGGATAAAAAGTTTTTCTCTCAGAAAACTTGGGATATATATATAGAGTTCGGGCTGACTCCTCGAATCCTCAGACGGACAACTCGAGACCCTAACCAAATCTCGCAAATTAAATGACGGGTTATGATTGGATGCTACGTCAGCCCACTAACCTTGAAAGACGGACAGTCAGCAAAATTCGAAAAGTTTTTTCGTGCAAGACGGTTCAGTGGTTCCTATGCTAAGGGGCTTTCTACGCTCGACGGTAACAGATCTACGGTTTTTACGCTCGCAAGCTGCAAGTCTATGGTTCTACGCCCGGATGCCTTTGTGCTCAGTAGCTTTTACGCTCGAGAGGCCACGAATCTACGACTTTACGCTCAGCAGATACCAAAATCGATGATCTCACGCTCGGTGGCGCCCAGTTTACGCTCAGAAGCAACAGACCCGCAAAACTTCACGCTCGGAGAAATTTTCTTTTCAGGAGCTACAGATAAACAGTTCTATGCTAAAGGAGCTTTCTACGCTCGACGGCTACGAATCCACAACTTTACGTTCGACAGCTACAAGTCAGGTTTTGGCCCGGATGCCTTTGTGCTCAGTAGCTTTTATGCTCGAAAGGCCACAAACCCATGACTTCACGCACAGGAACCACAAGTCTACGATTCCACGCTCGACGGTATTTTACGCCCGGAGGCCACAAACTGATGATTTCTCGCTCCACGACTTTTCGTATATTCGAATAGTCCCCAAAGCGGTCAATTGCTAGGAGTTCACACAGAAGATACTCCTCCTTGGCCTCAACATATCCCAAGTACCCAAAACATACAAGAGTTCAAACATTGAGAAATTACTCTTCTCGGGTCAATTGGAGGTTCATCCAGACTCCAGTCTGAATATCTCGTCTATCAAAAGATGGCAACTCAGTTTTGATAGCCATTCCTCGACCCTGTTCCAAGGGATTTTCGAGAAGTCACTCTTGAAGACGAAGACTGAACAAAAATTCTGTCCATCAGAAGTTCAGAGCTCTACGCGGTTCCTCAGTCCTAGCAACAGGACAGTTCAAAAAATGTTCAAGATGCTCTACAGCGTTCTATGGACTACTAGCTATGCATAAAGGACAGGACCTAACACTCTTTCTACAGAGTCGGCGTACAGATTCAGACGTGTTAAAGCTGCACATATTCAGACTTCACAGCAACGTATGGCAAGATGATCATATGAAGAAGAAAGACGACTTTATTAAAGATTAAAATCATGATTACATATGAGGAAAATCCAATCTACAAGGATTTTCTTTTCATTTTTTGTCATGATTACATATGAGGGAAATCCCTTCCACAAAGGGCTCCCTCGTCATCGTCTGGAGACAGCACCAAGAGCCTGTTCTACCGGGTTCTCGCAGGGGTGTACGTCTTCCTCTTCTTCCATGGCGGTTTATTTACTTCCACAGTAATGAACAAGAAGATCCTCCATTCGCCATGGCCGATCCAGCTGAGGGGCCTTCCACCCAGCTCAATCGGGGATGATAGATTATGGTTTGTCTAATCTCGTCCGCAGGGATCTAAGGAGAAGAGATACAGCTTGCAAGCTGTGTGGTCAAAAATGACCCTTCCTCTCTCCTGGGGCAACGCCATACAAAGTTGCTGATTATCCCGACCAAAGGAGGCTAAGATATCCTTCCATGATCCATCGTTGCAGTGGACACTTGCTCGAAGACGCCGTCTTTTTTGGCTCCTTACACGCTGGAAGAACATGATATCCTTCTTCCTCAAATCGACCCGGCGAACTCCGACGATCATCTCTGCATGGGGATGAAGATGTGGGGAGAACAGGCTAACTCCCCCACCCTTTTATAGGCGAAAGAGGTCACAGCGGTCCCCAATAAATCCGCCATAAAGTCTGTACCGACCGTTTCAACGCTCCATTCAGAAACGTTTCGAGTTACGAGGGGCCGTTCATGCTTCGTTCAAAGCGTTTCAAATTCATAGGAATTTAAAAGCTCTGAAGGGGGTCTTGTAGAAGCATGAAAAATACGCTGGGATGAACTACGCAGCCTCTTAATGCAGAGCAGCGTGAACGAAGGCCTCCAGAACCATCAAGCGTACAATAGAGCTTTTTCCAGCATGAAGAATAAAGCTCACAGGACCATCAGCGTAAGTGCAGTACGTCCAGGCCGCTCCAGCGTAAAAAGAGTTCTCCATCGCCTCTATAGCGTAAAACTCATCCGCTCTCGAAGTAGCATTATAGCGTACGAGGAACGCTTCGTCTTCTCCAAAATGAACCTGTCAAGTCACGCAGTGAATCTGACCTCTGACTCCTGACAAAAAGTGCTGTACGGCCACCCAGACGACGGCTGGAAACGATGGCAGGCCCCTCGGGACGTGCACCACAGAATGATGGCGGATCTCTGCATTTAATGCAGAGGATTTGGTTAAAAGATCACCGAACCGTCGCTTACTGGAGTCCCCTCCGCATAAACCGCCCTTCTGCGTACAAGGGAATACGCTGCCCTGTTTTACATAGGCAAACATGAGCGGTTTTACGATCCGCAGCGGACAAACCGCCTGCCACGTCAAAAGCTGTACTTCGTACGGGATTCAAGGCACGTCTCCACGTCTAATTGCACAGAGCGGTGACAGTTTCTCTCAAGGCACATCTCTGCGACAGGTGCACAGAAGGGGTGCAGACCTTCAAAATATGCCTCAGCATTTAATACATAAGATGATGGCAAATCTCTGCAAGAGATTTGATTATATCTTCAAAAGCCATAATTCCGGCTAAAGGCGTCCACATCAGCACGGTACGCAGCGGCTTCTACGCCCATTCAGGATCTGTGCCCACTCGGCTTCAATGCCCATCCGGCTTCAACGCCCTCTCGACCTCTATGACCGCTCGGTTTCTACGCCCATCCGGCCTCTAGGACCACTCGGCTTCTACGCCCATCCGGCTTCAACGCCCTCTCGGCTATGACCGCTCGGTTCCTACGTCCATCCGGCCTCTAGGACCACTCGGCTTCAACGCCCATTCGGCTTCAACGCCCTCTCAGTCTCTACGACTACCCGGCTTCCATGCCAACTCGGCTTCTATGCCTGTTCGGCTTCTATGCCTACTCAGGCTTCTATGCCTGCTCGGCTTCTATGCCATGGTGACGGACATTTGGCTTCTACGCCAACCCCTTCTACACAATGGATACCTACCTACGTGGCTTTTATGCCGTGATCTTAGTAGCAATTGTACGCGTTGTGTCCCCTTAGTTGGACCCGCGTCACCCGCTCATTCAAAAGATCATCTATACGTAGGCATTGGTTACTTTAACCGTTGTGTAATAGGGTGCTGTACTTTTCACTCCTCGGTTGCTACACCAACGGAGTGGTCACTGTCACCAAAGACTCTATAAATAGAGGCCCCTATCAATGGGGAACGAGGTCGAAAAAATTGGTGAAGAAACCAATATCAGATCCAGGTGAAAAAATTGGTGAAGATACCAATATCAGATCCAGGGTCGATAATTCGGTTGATCGAGCCAGGTCGAAGAGAGAAGAGAGAGAGAGAGAGAGAGAGAGAGAGAGAGAGAGAGAGTACCCGGGGCTCAGGCAAAGAGCGGGGATCGACGACGTCGGCATCGTGCATCCACTCTCCCCTGCAACCTTCGAAGCTACTACCTGTCTTCCACGGCACTTCTTTAACATTGCGCAGTCCAAGGGCTAAAGTGATCGACCGCAGATCAGACACCTATAGCAATTATCTACCCAGATTAAATAAATTGTACTCCCACATCCTCGCATAGGATTACACTGTACAAGTTTGTTTGTAAATCAAAGGGTGCGGGTTTCGCACAAACCCTGTCATTAAAATAACATATTTTATTCTTTCGTTTAATACCACAAACAGACCCTAAAGAAGCACTATCCGTCAAAAGGCGATCATTACGCTTCTATTTCGAGGCATCCTTACAGTGTCTATATCGCCGGACCTACGACGGACTGCTATTGAGATGTCTCTCAGATGATGAGGCACAGCGGATCATCCGTGAAGCGCACGACGGTGTATGCGGAGCGCACCAACCCGGTCCTAAGCTACAGGATCACATCAGGAAAATAGGCTATTACTGGCCTACTATGATCACAGATTCAATAAAGTATGCAAGACAGTGCAGAACCTGTCAGGTCCATGCAGACTTTATCCATCAACCTCCTGAACATCTACATCCTACGGTTGCGTCCTGGCCTTTCGAAGCATGGGATATGGATATCATTGGTCCTATTCACCCGTCTTCTTCCAGATATCACCGGTTCATACTGGCCATCACGGATTATTTCTCCAAATGGGTAAAGGCAATCCCTCTTGCTGAGGTAAAGGCATCTAATGTGATCAGCTTCATCAAGCATCACGTCATTTATCGCTTCGGGATACCCCGGAGGATAATTCATGACAATGGGCCTCAATTCATCAGCCAAGCATTTTATCGATTTTGCGATAAAAATCGGATACAAAATGTGGCCTCTACGGCATATAATCCTGCTGCTAATGGTTTGGCGGAAGCTTTCAACAAAACCATTATCAAGCTCATGAAAAAGTTCGTCTCTTCGAACAAGAGGGATTGGAATGAGAAGCTGGGAGAATGTCTCTGGGCATACCGCACAACGGTACGAGCACCGACAGGTTGTACCCCATTCTCACTGGTTTACGGGAGTGAAGCAGTTCTCCCCATCAAAATCTAGATTCTGTCACTCAGGATAGTCGTGGCTAATGAGCTGACTCAAGAAAAGAACGATCTTTTAAGGCTTCAAGAGCTAGAAGGATTAGACGAGAAACGCCTCCAAGCTCAACAGTGCATCACGTTCTACCAAGCACGCATTTCCAGAGCTTTTAATTAAAAAGTAAAGGAAAGAGTGTTCAAAGTTGGCGAGCTAGTCTTAGCTGTGAGAAGGCCGATGATTCTTACTCACAGAAGTAAGGGTAAATTCCAACCCAAATGGGAATGTCCTTATGTGATCGAGACGACGTTCTCAAACGGCGCTTACAGGTTGGCCAAGCCTAATGGAGACCTGTTAATGGCTCCTATTAATGGCAAATTCCTGAAAAGGTACTATGCTTAACCTACTTTGCTCAAATGGAATATGACAAAAACCTCATTCCGACAAAACTACTTCCAAAATGAAACTAGTTGGATCGTATTCTATCATGTTCATATTACCTCTGAATAGATATATCCTGTTAAAACTTACCAAGAGTATATCACGTCCATATTACCTCTGATATCACTTTTACCCAAACCTGTCATTTATATTCCAAAATGATGGGTCCACAAAGTCAGATGAAAGCCTCTTTATTATTCCCAAAAAGGAGTGAGAGTACATTAAAAAGCAAAAAAGTACATCATTTGGGGGGAGCGGTTAGATCGCGAATCTGCTGCGCCAGAGCAACCATTCTCTCATCCCGGGAGTTTAAGACGTCGGCACGAGCCCGTTCCAACCTGGCTGCATCATTGTCCGAAGCAGCTAGCTCAGACCGAGCCCGCACAAAACCTGAGTGGAAAGCACCCACATGCGTCAGATTCTGCTGAACAGTCGCCCGTCGCTCCTTTAGCACATCTCGGGCTGCCGACAAAAAGAGAGCCTTCGCCTCTACTCGAACGAGCTCATCCTTCAATATGCGAGCTTGCGCTGCCGCTTCCTCATGTTCGGCTTCGCACCGGGTCAACTCGGGAACGACATACTCCAATTGGACACGTTCTTCGTCCATCTCCCGCTGCTGAGACTCGATGGACTTATTCAGAGATGCCATCTGTTCAGCAAGCTGCACAGTCAGGAAGTCATACCTAGCTTGAACGAGACCGTCAATGTTGCCTCGAGCTAGCTGCAAGTATTCGTTAATGGGTTGCTCCAAACCATTAACTATCTCCTCTAGCGTGTCAGCTACCCCAGTGTCGTTGAATTCTCGGATCGGCACTATAGAGGTCCGGGAGGACCTCCTCAGCGACGCAAAGCTCAAATTCTTCTCCAACACCATTGATATTAATATTTTCAAGGTGGTATAGAAGATACCAGTGTACTGCGCGGTCAGCGCAGCTAGATCCGAATGGACGCTGGAAGTGGCCGCGATAGTGGCGAGTCCCCCTTCAAGAACAACCACAGACGATGTTGCCACGGCCGTCGCCTCAACAGGAGGTGCGACAAAAGAAGAAGCGCCAACACCGGACAAAGTGACCGGCATACTCAAATGAGGCATTGTCGCAATGACAGGCTCGTCCTCCTCTTGAGATATCGGAATCTCTTCGACAGGCGAGCCGACATCCGAAGATGTTTCCTCTTCAAAATTAGGCACCTCCGTGTCACCGCCAGGACCTGACACAGAGCCAAAGGACGCATCTACACTGCCCTCCCCGAAGATGTCTTCCCCTGAAAAGAAGACAAAAGGAAGTTAATATCAGCATAATGTTAATTTTCCTAAAAGAAGAGGCATAAAAGACGATATTTACCCATGGCCAATGGTGTATATGTCGTGTCCGCGGCTAGTACAGCTAAATCATTTCTTAGTGATGCTAGGCAAGCTGTCATACCTGGAGAAGGGGGTGCTCTAACAAACATCGGCAGGTACTCTTCTGAATCTTCGCCGAGATCCCCTCGAGGTTCACCAGGTAGAATCTCGCTGGGTGCACCTACAGACACGGCAGGGGTCTCTCCCGATGCTGATCCAGATAAAGATATCCTCATTCGGCTCGGCCCCGAAGGCGATCTCGTTCAACTACCGGAAGCGGTAGCAGCGACAGCAGCCTCCAGCAGGAATTCTCCGGCACCGCCAGCCGGGACTGTCGAGGTTCCATCTCTAAAAGGCGAGGAACCTCCAATCAAAGAATCATCCCCGACATGGGGAGATGCAAGCTCACTTCTAGGAGCCTCAATACCAGGAATCCGAAGAGGACGAGCAACCGTCTTCTTCTTCCTCTTGCGAGGGGAAGTCTCCTTCGGAGCAGGAGCCCTTCGCTTCCCAGAAATTACCAAAGGCCCTGCAGGCAGAGGTACTTCACCCCTCGATACCGCCAACAGAGGCTCATCTGGATTGACGGACTCCTCACCCTCGTCAGAAGAAACCGAGGGGACTTCGACTCTTCCCCCAGACTTGGAAGAGGGCGCCCTAAAACTTCCATGCATATCAAAATCGTGATGGAAGGTGTTGGTTGCCACATAGAACTGGGCATATGAGTGGAGAATGCGCAGCTCCATGGAGAGTGAAATGACGGGCACGGTAAAAGTTGCCTCAGTGCAACCCATGATGAAATATCGCCATCCTCTGGCTCCATCAATGAGTCCGCCCCTAGACCTGAAGCTGGTGACGGCATTGCCCACGTGCAACTGGTTGTACCCGAATTGCCTGATAAACCGACTAGGCAGGTAGGGCTCGAAGAAGCAATGGTCTTCACTCCTGTACAGTAGGTGGGAAGGTCTAATGCAGACCAACCAATTAAAAGACTCAGGAGAAAGAACGTTCTTCCCGTTGTTGATTGAGATGTACAGGGGGGACAGTGTAGAAGAGCTTCCAGCTGTGACTAAGATTCAGCGCCTGCCGACAGTCTATAACTGTGGTCACGTTCCAGGAGGAATTCTTGTAGTTCAACAAGAAGTTAGCCCCCGAACTACTGCCAGAGCCGGAAGACATAACCCTGGTGTTATAAAGAATTAACCATCCCATCAGATACAGGTATGGTAATTCTACCCTGGGAAAGCTATCACGTCGAGTTTCATCGGCGAGCAGCCCGTCAGTCATGGCCCTCAGGCCAGCTTTTATGCGGCACACCATGGCAGGGAGCAAGCCCAGCCTTGCCCCAAACACCAGACGCACTGCAGGCCATAGCATATTGCGGTGAATGCGGTCCGCAGATGTGATGCCGGGTACTACCAGTCGGCGCAGTCATATGGAGAGGAAGCCAGCCAGTTGAGCTTCCCTGGACAGAGGCCTATGGCAACGCCTCAAATAACTATAGGCCTTAGTGCCTACAGGATACTTCCCTATCCCTTCGTCGAGGATCCAGTCCGGAGCCCCAGTATCTTTTGTAAACCCCCTGAATTTTCAAACTATTAAATCTTGAATTTTTCCCAATTTTCTAGAATTTTCTGGGAATTTTCTAAAATTAAAATCAAGATTTTTAATTAATAAATGATTTTTAATTGTTAATAAATAATATTAAAATATCATGAAAATAATATTTTTAGGTGTAAAATAGAAAATTGGACTTAAGGTAATTTTTCTGGATTTTTCTGGACCTCAGACCTATTTTTAAATGCCTAAAAACTATTTTAATAAAATTAAATAATTAATTATCTATTTATTTATTTATTTATTTATTATTTATTTATTTTATTTTATTTTATTTTTCTTCTTCTCTCAGCCCAGCCCGCCCTGGCCCATTGGGCCGCGGCCTAGCCCGCTCCCTCTGCCCAGACCCAACCCTATCGGGTCGGGTCGGGTTCAACCGAACCCGACCCGCCGTCAGCCCGACCCGCCAACCCACGACCCAGCCCCACGTTCCCCCCCACGTCCAGCGCCGGCCGCCGCGCGCAGCGCCGCGCGTTCCGCGCCCAGCCCCACGTCGCCCCTCCGCTCCGCCCTTCCCGGCCCTGCAACCGCCGCCTCCCCCTTTATAAACCCCTCTCCCCCTCTTCATCTTCCTCCTCCAGCCCCTCTCTAAACCCTAACCCTAGCCCTCTCCGCCGAACTCAGCCGCCGTGCCGACCGTTGCCCAGCCACCGCCAGCACTGCCCCCCTCCGGCGCCACCCCCTCGACCTCCGGCAGCAGCAGCTGCCCTCTCCTCCACGCCCCTCGCCGCCAGCAGCTCCGGCCGCCGCCGCCTCGAGCCGCCGACCACTGGCCAGCTCCCCAGCCCCCGGCGAGCCGTCCCAGCCTCTCTCCGGCGCATCTCCGCCGTCCTCGCCGCCGGCCAGCAGTGTCCAAGCCCTAACCCTAACCCTAGTTCGGTTCCCGTGTCCGACACGAGTCGGACACGACTCGACCCTGATTTTCGGGTCCTCTTCAGGTGCGTGTAACTTTTTGTTCGTAGCTCCGTTTTCAATTCCGCAAATTACGTTGTGAAGACTGTATGACCCTCTCGGTGTTCGGACAAACTGTTCGGGGCATCGCGTCCTGTGGTGATCGCACACCGCGATCCAAAAACAGGAAAAACCAGATCCTGTTTCACCCCGGAACTGAGTGCGCCCCGCCAAACGGGATGACTTGGTCGCGTACGATCTTCACAGATACGTGCGCGTCATCGATACGGACGTGTGAGATTTTGTGGAAGCTGATTCGGGTGTGCGTGCACACCGAAATCAACGCGTATCCGCGGACATCGCCCGTATCCGACTTTTCGATAATTTGCCCTAACTTCTTGTACACTCGTCAGATCGAGACGAAACTTGCACCATCGGACTCGTAGCGATACGCTGGTCCTGTGGGTCAAGTTTGGTTCGATTCTGAGAACGTTGACAAAATCGCGTGTCGTGGGCCCCACAGACCCCGCTCGACGGACGATTTTGTGTTCGGCTCATCGGAATCCAAATCTGGAAGTTCCGTTGGGTTCGTATCAGCGTTCCTGGCCTGTTGATACTAAGTTTGGTGAATTTGGAGACCTTTGACCCGGACACGTTTTTCGGTGCAAAGCGAGCCCACCGACGGACCCCGTTTTGGCCCGAAACTGCCATTTTTGCCCTTGTCTCCAAATTGGACCCAAGGACAGGCATTTCTAGCTATTTGACATCTTCTGAGCATGATGGTAATGTCTATTTCAGCTTTTGGACTCACCTCTGGAATTTTCTCCCGAGAGCCAATATTAATCAGATCCAAACAACAGGCAAGTACCTGCACTTCAAGTTAATCTTTATATATTGTGATAATTAATTCTCTGCCTTACATGTACCCTTGATGATTATACCTAGTGTTAGAAATGCTGGATTTCATGTCTTGAATATTGGAGTTCCTGTCTTGTTTTTCATGTCGGGTGGAAGAATACCTAGAAGGCATGTAGTTTACCCTTCCCCTTGTCATATTTAATAGCTGTTGGTACACGACTGTACCTCAGCCGGATCTCGATTTCCCCTGTTTAATAGTCGTTTATGACGGCCGGATTAGCCTTATAAACCCCTATATGCCAACTATGTATTCTAAAAACAAACACAAGTTCACACAGATAGTTTCTGGTCTTGTTACATATATCTTGCTGACTGTTGTAGTTTTATTTCCTGTCTCATTTATTTCTGCTTTCTCATATCCCTGTTTACAGCTTTAACTTTGAGATAATGATGTTCTGTTATGCAGTTTCTCAACCTGATATTCAATATTTAATTGTCATAAATATTTAGTTTAACCTTGTTGTGCACTGTGTACTTTGCTCCTTTCCTGACTGGATCTGTTGATTTAGGCGATGATGAGGATCTTGCCCCTACTTATTATGGTCCCTATGAGGGGATTGATAATACCTATGAGGAGCCAGAACCCACCCAGGAGACCCCTGCTGCAGAGTAGCTAGTAGTAGCTATCTTTCATTTATATTCTTATCTTATTAATAGGGTTTGTCCCCGATTTTAATTCTGAATTCTGTATTAAACATTTGAATCTGTTGTCACATTTATTTCAGTTGCAATCTTAAGTTTCAATTCTCATTATTATCTTGCCTATGTTATTTGTGAATGAGCTAGTTTAGTAAACCTGAAATTGACCTAGACAGCGTACTACCGCCGACTCTGCGGCGTAGGCTGGACGTACCCACGCACTCGTGCCCGAATTTCCGGGTGCGGATCGTGACACGTTTTTATGGTGGCCCATGCAGGTCCTATCCTAAAATAGGGTAATACCCTAGGACAGGGTATGGAATAAGATTGAGGATTCTAGGAAAAGCTCATTCACAGTATAGGGTCCTTATTTCAATTCTTGATATCTTTGCTGCTCAATTTTTTTCTTATCGCCTTTGATTTCCAAGTATTCTATTCTGATCTTCCTATCCCTTAATCTTTCAGAATGGTCCAGACAAGGAACACAGTAGGAGGCACATCAGAACCAGCTGAGCAGAATGTGCCCGAGACTCTTGCACTCTCGCCGCCTCCATCTGTTCCGGCAGTTACTCTAGATGGGGCACAGCTACTAGGAGTGTTCCAGGGATTGGTGGAATCCCAGAAAGAATAGACTGCACTTCTGTGGACCAGCCTCTCAGAAGCTCTTAAGTCCCAGGAGTCGTCACTCAAAAGGCCAGGGAGTGCTAAAGACTTCAAGAATCTTAGACCCCTGGAATTTTACGGAACTGAGGGCATTCTCTATGCTGATGAGTGGATAGAGAATGTCGAGAGACTCCTGAAGACTGCTCGGATCCCTGATGACCTCAAAGTGGAGTCCGCAAGCCTGCAACTGTTCGACATTGCTCGAACCTGGTTCAGAGATGAACCCCAATTATCTGCTCCTGACATCACCTGGGAGGACTTCAAGAGACAATTCAAGGAGAAATTCTACCCCGAAGTGGCTCGGGAAGCTCTCGAAAGCCAATTCGAGAGACTGGAACAAGGTAACATGTCTGTTGATGAATATACTGCTGAATTTAGCAGGTTAAGCCATTTTGTGGAGTACATGGTTCGTACCCCGGAGGACAGAGCCCGTAGATTCAAGAAGGGGCTGTCTCCGGATATTCGCCTTGCTGTCACCACCAGCCGAGCTCGCACCTATAAAGAAATCCTGAGCGTGGCACAAGGCATTGAAAGAGATATGGGGCATAAACTGAAACGAGAAAGAGATACCGGAAATGCGGGACCCAACAAACGCCCTTTTCAACAACAACAACAACAACAGCAGAGGGCCCCGCAGCAAACTCAGCGTCCTCTCCCTCGAGCTCCAGCACCCCAACACCAGGCTCAGGGACAGAACCAACAAGCTGCTGCTTGTAACTTTTGCCAAAAACCAGGTCATACTTGGCAAGTTTGCAGGAAGAGGCTAGGTGCCTGCCTCTACTGCGGCTCAGCAGCGCATCAAATGAGGGACTGTCCAGCTGCTCAAGGACGCACCGCTGCACCAAAGGCTCCTGCCCAGGCCAGGGCCCCAGCAGTATAACAGAGGGGACCCTCGCTTCCAACACAACAACAACGCTTTGCTCAGCATCAGCAGCAACAGAGGGGTGCACCGCAGCAAGGCCGTGCTTATGCAATGACTCTGGAAGAAGCTGAGGCCACAGCAGACGTGATCACAGGTTCTGTGCTTATAAATTCAATACCAGCTATTACTTTATTTGACTCTGGAGCTTCACATTCATTCATGTCAGTAGATTTCCTTATGAAGCATAGCTTAATCACTAAATCCCTTAGGAATTGTTATAAGATCATTACCGGTGGAGGAATCATCCCGGTTAGTGATGCCTGTAACAATTGTCCTATTATATTGTGTGGAAGAGAACTGTATGCTAGGCTACTTGTAATGCCAGTGCCCAATTTTGACATTATACTGGGTATGGATTGGTTAAGTCAACATCATGCCACTATAGACTGCCACAGAGGTAGTGTAATCTTCAGGCCCCCTGACAAGCCAGAATTTGAATTTGCTAGAGGTTCTAGAGAAATGGGTAATAACAAAATTTATGGAGCCCTAATAACAGAAAAAGTGCCACTACCTATCATCTCCGAATACCTTGATGTCTTTCCTGAGGATCTCCCAGGCTTACCCCCAGACCGAGAAGTTGAATTCTCTATTGACTTAGTGCCAGGAGCAGCACCAGTATCTCAAAATCCCTACAGAATCAACAAAAAGGAGATAATAGAACTAAATGAGCAAATCAAAGAACTAGAAGACAAATGCTTCATTAGGTCTAGTGTCTCACCCTGGGGAGCTCCAGTATTATTTGTGCCCAAGAAGGACGGAACATCCCGAATGTGTATTGATTATAGGGCCTTGAATGCCTTAACAATCAAGAATAAGTATCCCCTGCCCAGGATAGATGACCTATTTGATCAGTTGAGTGGAGCTCGGGTATTTTCAAAGATTGATTTGAGGTCTGGTTACCACCAAGTAAGGGTGAGAAAGGAAGACATCCCTAAAACTGCTTTCAATACCCGGAATGGACACTACGAATTCTTAGTAATGCCGTTCGGGTTGACAAATGCATCAGCAGTTTTTATGAACTTGATGAACAGAGTCTTTCAGCAATATCTAGACAAATTTGTAGTGGTCTTCATTGATGATATTTTGATCTACTCCAAGACCCCCGAAGAACATGAAGAACATTTAAGGTTAGCATTGGAGACTTTGAGGAAGGAAAGACTTTATGGGAAATTATCTAAATGTGCTTTCTTCCTAGACAAAGTAGAATTCTTGGGACATGTTGTGACTGGAGATGGAATAGCAGTAGATCCTAAGAAGATAGCAGCAGTAGAATCCTGGCCCACTCCAGACTCTGTAGCAGAGATTAGAAGCTTCCTGGGACTAGCTGGCTACTATCGGAAATTTGTGAAGGACTTTGCTAGAATTGCGGAGCCCATGACAAAATTAACAAGGAAGGATGAAGAGTTCACCTGGACTGATGAATGTCAGCATGCTTTCGAGGAATTGAAGAAAAGGCTGACTACTGCCCCTATTCTTACCTTACCTTCTGGAACCGGAGGTTTCGCTATTTATAGTGATGCTTCTGGAAAAGGTCTAGGTTGTGTATTGGAGCAGAACAAGAAAGTAATAGCATATGCCTCTAGACAGCTCCGACCTCATGAAAAGAACTATCCAACTCATGATTTAGAATTGGCAGCTGTCATTTTTGCTCTTAAACTATGGAAGCATTATCTTTATGGAGAAAGGGTGGAAATATTTACAGACCATAAAAGTTTAAAATATATCTTCACCCAGAAAGAGCTAAACATGAGGCAAAGAAGGTGGCTGGAACTAATGAAAGACTTTGATATCACCCTTCAATATCATCCTGGGAAGGCCAATGTAGTTGCTGATGCTCTAAGCAGGTATCCTATGGCGATGTACTTGACTATGGACAGACACCTGCTAGAGGACTTGGAAAGTTTAGGTATTGAAGTAATTATCCCAGGAAAAAAAGGCCAAATGATGAACCTGCAGATTCAGTCTACTTTAATAGACAAGATCAAGGAGACTCAGTTCCAAGACGAAGGCCTGCGAAGCCTTCGAGGACAAGTGCAAGCTGGATTAGTGGAAGATTTCAGAATTCATGAAGATGGATCACTGAGGCATGGCGATAGATTATGTGTACCTCGAGGAGACATAAGAGAAGAAATTATGCAAGAGGCGCACAGATCGCAATACTCTATACACCCAGGAGCCAACAAGATGTACAAGGACCTGAGGACGCATGTTTGGTGGCATGGCATGAAAAGAGAAGTAGCCAGGTTCGTATCTCGTTGTTTAGTGTGCCAGCAAGTCAAGGCAGAAAGACAAAGACCTGGAGGATTGCTTCAACCCCTACCCATTCCGGAGTGAAAGTGGGAACATATCACAATGGATTTTGTTTCCGGACTTCCAAGGACACCTAGTGGAAAGGATACAATCTGGGTGATAGTAGATAGACTGACCAAGTCTGCACATTTTCTACCTTTCAAAGTAGGGCTATCTACAGAAAAGCTGGCAGATTTATATATCAGACACATTGTCCGGCTGCATGGAGTTCCAGTAAGTATTATCTCCGACCGAGATTCAAGATTCACCTCTCACTTCTGGAAGAGCTTACAAGCCAGCTTGGGGACTCAACTCAAATTCAGCACAGCTTATCATCCCCAAACCGACGAACAATCGGAACGTACAATCCAGACACTTGAAGATATGCTCCGTACATGTGTTCTGGATTTTGGAGGATCCTGGGAAGACTATCTACATCTGGTGGAGTTCTCTTATAATAACAGTTACCAAGCAAGTATTGAGATGACTCCATTTGAAGCTCTGTATGGACGAAGATGTCGTACCCCGCTATCATGGGACGACGTTGGAGAAAGAGCCCTGCTGGGACCAGAGATGGTGATCGATTCAGCTGAAAAGGTAAAGCAAATAAGGGACAGACTTCGAGTGGCTCAAGACCGGCAACGACATTGGGCAAATAGCCACCGAAGGCCCTTGGAATTTGAGGTAATTAAATTTATGAAATTCAAGTCAATTTAAACATTTTGATTATGGAACTAAGACTTGATTATGACTTTGTTAAAGGTTGAAGAACTGGTATTCTTGAAGATTTTCCCGACACGTGGCACCATTAGGTTCGGAAGGAGTGGAAAACTCAGCCCAAGATTTATTGGACCTTTTGGCATTCAGGAAAAAATCGGAGAAGTGGCATACCGACTGGCATTGCCACCCTCTCTGGATGGAGTCCATAACGTCTTTCACGTGTCGCAGCTGAGAAAGTACGTGTCAGACCCCAGCCACATTTTGGATCACTCAGAGCTCGAAGTAGGCCCAAGTTTGACTTACCAAGAGCAACCCGTGGAGATACTGGATCGATCGGAGAAAGTTCTACGGAACCAGGTTATCTTCCTGGTTCGCGTAGCTTGGAAGCACCATTCTCCCGGCGAATCCATCTGGGAGCGAGAAGACGAGATTAGGGAGCGATACCCCTATCTTTTTGTACCTTGAGGTATATTTTATTTCTCGGCCTTTCTTTTCGTGCCTTGTTATTCTTAAATTTTGAGGACAAAATTTTTGTAAGTTGGGTAGGTTGTAAACCCCCTGAATTTTCAAACTATTAAATCTTGAATTTTTCCCAATTTTCTGGAATTTTTTGGGAATTTTCTGAAATTAAAATCAAGGTTTTTAATTAATAAATAATTTTTAATTATTAATAAATAATATTAAAATATCATGAAAATAATATTTTTGGGTGTAAAATAGAAAATTGGACTTAGGGTAATTTTTTTGGATTTTTCTGGGCCTCAGACCTATTTTTAAATGCCTAAAAATTATTTTAATTAAATTAATTAATTAATTATCTATTTATTTATTTATTATTTATTTATTTTCTTTTCTTTTTCTTTTTCTTCTTCTCTCAGCCCAGCCCGCCCTGGCCCATTGGGCCGTGGCCCAGCCCGCTCCCTCAGCCCAGACCCAACCCTATCGGGTCGGGTCGGGTTCAACCGAACCCGACCCGCCGTCAGCCCGACCCGCCAACCCACGACCCAGCCCCACGTTCCCCCCCGCGTCCAGCGTCGGCCGCCGCGCGCAGCGTCGCGCGTTCCGCGCCCAGCCCCACGTCGCCCCTCCGCTCCGCCCTTCCCGGCCCTGCAACCGCCGCCTCCCCCTTTATAAACCCCTCTCCCCCTCTTCATCTTCCTCCTCCAGCCCCTCTCTAAACCCTAACCCTAGCCCTCTCCGCCGAACTCCGCCGCTATGCCGACCGTTGCCCAGCCACCGCCAGCACTGCCCCCCTCCGGCGCCACCCCCTCGACCTCCGGCAGCAGCAGCTGCCCTCTCCTCCACGCCCCTCGCCGCCAGCAGCTCCGGCCGCCGCCGACCACTGGCCAGCTCTCCAGCCCCCGGCGAGCCGTCCCAGCCTCTCTCTGGCGCATCTCCGCCGTCCTCACCGCCGACCAGCAGTGTCCAAGCCCTAACCCTAACCCTAGTTCGGTTCCCGTGTCCGACACGAGTCGGACACGACTCGACCCTGATTTTTGGGTCCTCTTCAGGTGCATGTAACTTTTTGTTCGTAGCTCTATTTTCAATTCCGTAAATTGCGTTGTGAAGCCTGTATGACCCTCTCGGTGTCCGGATAAACTGTTCGGGGCATCGCGTCCTGTGGTGATCGCACACCGCGATCCAAAAACAGGAAAAACTAGACCCTGTTTTACCCCGGAACTGAGTGCGCCCCGCCAAACGGGATGACTTGGTCGCATACGGTCTTCACAGATACGTGCGCGTCATCGATACGGACGTGTAAGATTTCGTGGAAGCTGATTCGGGTGTGCGTGCACACCGGAATCAACGCGTATCCGCGGACATCGCCCCGTATCCGACTTTTCGGCAATTCGCCCTAACTTCTTGTACACTCGTCAGATCGAGACGAAACTTACGCCATTGGACTCGTAGCGATACGCTGGTCCTGTGGGTCAAGTTTGGTTCGATTCTGAGAACGTTGACGAAATCGCGTGTCGTGGGCCCCACAGACTCCGCTCGACGGGCAATTTTGTGTTCGGCTCATCGGAATCCAAATCTGAAAGTTCCGTTGGGTTCGTATCAGCGTTCCTGACCTGTTGACACTAAGTTTGGTGAATTTGGAGACCTTTGACCCGGACACGTTTTCGGTGCAAAGCGGGCCCACCGGCGGACCCCGTTTTGGCCCGAAACTGTCGTTTTTGTCCTTGTCTCCAAATTGGACCCAAGGACAGGCGTTTTTAGCTATTTGACATCTTCTGAGCGTGATGGTAATGTCTATTTCAGCTTTTGGACTCACCTCTGGAATTTTCCCCCGAGAGCCAATATTAATCAGATCCAAACAACAGGCAAGTACCTGCACTTCAAGTTAATCTTTATATATTGTGATAATTAATTCCCTGCCTTACATGTACCCTTGATGATTACACCTAGTGTTAGAAATGCTGGATTTTATGTCTTGAATATTGGAGTTCCTGTCTTGTTTTTCATGTCGGGTGGGAGAATACCTAGAAGGCATGTAGTTTACCCTTCCCCTTGTCATGTTTAATAGCTGTTGGTACACGACTGTACCTCAGCCGGATCTCGATTTCCCCTATTTAATAGCTGTTTATGATGGCCGTATTAGCCTTATAAACCCCTATATGCCAACTATGTATTCTAAAAACAAACACAAGTTCACACAGATAGTTTTGGTCTTGTTACATATATCTTGCTGACTGTTGTAGTTTCATTTCCTGTCTCATTTATTTCTGCTTTCTCATATCCCTGTTTACAGCTTTAACTTTGAGATAATAATGTTCTGTTATGCAGTTTCTCAACCTGATATTCAATATTTAATTGTCATAAATATTTAGTTTAACCTTGTTGTGCACTGTGTACTTTGCTCCTTTCCTGACTGGATCTGTTGATTTAGGCGATGATGAGGATCTTGCCCCTACTTATTATGGTCCCTATGAGGGGACTGATGATACCTATGAGGAGCCAGAACCCACCCAGGAGACCCCTGCTGCAGAGTAGCTAGTAGTAGCTATCTTTCATTTATATTCTTATCTTATTAATCGGGTTTGTTCCCGATTTCAATTCTGAATTCTGTATTAAATATTTGAATCTGTTGTCACATTTATTTCAATTGCAATCTTAAGTTTCAATTCTCATTATTATCTTGCCTATGTTATTTGTGAATGAGCTAGTTTAGTAAACCTGGAATTGACCTAGACAGCGTACTACCGCCGACTCTACGGCGTAGGCTGGACGTACCCACGCACTCGTGCCCGAATTTTCGGGTGCGGGTCGTGACATCTTTCATGAGATCGTTGACTACCTGAGCATTAAGCACACTCAGAGGGTTCAAAGGCTGATCCTTGCCTTCCAATACCTTCTCCAGCTTAGCAGTCCTGGACCGGTGAAAGAAGAGGTAGGACGTCCATTTACTGACATGAGCCAAATCTGAAGGCTCGCCATAAAAAGCAGTGCAAGCGAGGTAGTGGCACATCAGCTCCTGGTATACTTCCACTACCCGAGGGTCTGAATCGCCCAACTCCCAGTTCGTGGGAACATACTCTTCATATAGAGTATCCCCCATCGGTAGTCTCGAGATCTCTGCCATCTCGTGGAGGGCCAATCCCAACTCCCCCAGTGGAGTGGCGAAAGTCCCGGTGAGCGAGATATATCGCTCCATCAGTGCCAGAAATAGGTTAGGATTGAGAGGTAACCCAATACTGGTGGCACTCACAGCTGCAAACAGACCAATGCTCTCCAGCTCGGTCTGAAAATGCTTCAGGGCCCAATCAGCTAAGCGAGCCTATCGAAGATTTGTGGGGGTGATCCACACGCCTATCCGAGGGTTCACCTTAGGGTATACTCCCCCGCGCCCCATGAAATCATTATAGAAAGTCGGTAATTGGACCGGCTGGATCACTAAACTGTCTTCACTCGGGACACTGCCCGGGTACAGTCCCCTGAACATCGTCACATTGCCAGAAGGGCGGCTGACAAACGACCCCTGGTCCGCTCCTTTCAGATGAAATATCTTCCCCGGCCTGCCGTGAAGATCAGGAGTCAGCGTCCACGACATCCTCCTGGGATGTGTAGCATGGAAGAATGCCAAAATGGGATAGTCTCTCGGCATCTTGGGCAGATACAAAACCAAGCTCCCGGCAGGGAAGACCTAGAGTTCTTTCTTAGGCTTCGTCTAGGACTGCTTGTCAATCATGTCTCCAAAGAAGAAAGCCGGCTTTATGTATTGATCCCCATCTATGTACGTCAGGGGCTCTCCGTTGATCATGTTCAGCAGCGTTCGCTCGCCCTGAGCCGATATCAAAATTTCCCTTCCTTCAGGATACTGGGGCCCGGAGATAGGAAATGTCACGTGCGACAGATCATCCAGATAGTTGGAGTGCGCATACCGGCGGCAGAACCCATCACATCGGCTAGCAGGAACGCATGCAAGTTAACTGCAAGAGTGCAAGAAAAATACATCAGTTCCTATAACTAGACATACAGATCTTGCAGCATATGCAGAAAAATCAACAGTCTATGCTTTAAGCCAAGACTGCAAAAAACTTGAGCTTTTACGCTGGAATCCCATTCCAAGGCGTAAAATTCAAGACTGGCAGTATACGCAAAGTTTTTGACAGTCTGTGTTTTACGTCAGACTGCCAAAATTTGAGTTATTACGCCAGAATTTCCATCCCTGCGTAACACTCAAATTATATAGTATACGCCAACTTTCGACAGTCAAAGCTTTTAAGCCAGACTGCGAAAATATGGAGTTTTTGCGCTGACATATTAGAAATATGTGCGTAAAAGATGAAACATCTTTGTGCATCATCTTCCTCGAAGAGGCTATCAGCACAGAAGACGACCTAGCGCGTTCACATACAGCGTGTGCGAAGGATTTTCAGTCGTTCTTTTTCGTCCCAAAAGCTCTACCTTTAAGGCCGGATGCATTGCTAGTCGGCGGGATACTTCGTTCAGAATGAAGCTTGCCGTGCCCGACTTAAGTCGCCCCCGCTTGAGCATGAGAACGAGAAGAAGAAGCAACCTTCTTTCCCTTAGAGGAGGAGACTTGTTTCGAGGCCATTACTGGAAACTTTAAGACTCGGAGAAGAAACGAAGAAGAACTCGAACAGTCAAAAGCTTTCTTTCGCAGAAGATGGATGAAAAGTTTTTCTCTCAGAAACTTAGGGTATATATAGAGTTCGGATGGACTCCTAAAATCCTGAACCAAATCTCACATTTAATATTTGGTTATGATTGGGGACAACGTCAGCCTATTTACTCAGGGAAGGCGGATAGTCAGCGAATTCAAAAAGTTTTCGTGCGAAGCAGATTCGTGGTTTTTTATGCTAAGGAGCTTTCTACGCTCGACGGCAACAGATCTACGGTTCTACGCTCACAGGCTACAAGTCTATGGTTTTACGCCCGGATACTTTTATGCTCGGTAGCTTTTATGCTCGAGAGGCTACAAACCTACGACTTCACGCTCAGCAGCTACAAATCTATGATCTCACACTTGGTGGCTTTTTACGCTCAGAGGCAACAGATCCACGACTTCATGCTCGAAAGATTTTCTTTTCAGAAGCTACAAATCTATAGTTTTTATGCTAAGGAGCTTTCTACGCTCGATAGATACAGATCTACGGTTTTACGCTCACAGGCTATAAGTCTATGTTTTACGCCCGGATGCTCTCATGCTCAGCAGCTTTTATGCTCGAGAGGCTACAAAGCTACGACTTCACGCTCAGCAGCTACGAATCTATGATCTCACGCTCAGTGGCTTTTTACGCTCGGAGGCTACAAACTTATGATTTCACGCTCTATGACTTTCCGCATATCTAAAAAATGCGCAGGCCAGAGTGCAGTACATCTGAACAATTCTCAAGTCGGTCAATTGCAAGGGTTCACACAAAAGATACTCCTTCTTGACCTTAAAATATCCCAAGTACCCAAGGCATACAGAGTTAAACATTGAAAGTTACTCTTCTTCATGGGTCGATTCGAAGTTCATCCAGAATCCAGTCTGAATATTTCGTCTACAGTTCAAGATGGCGACTCAGTTTTTGACAGCCAGTTCTCGCCCTGTTCCAAGAGATTTTTGAGAAACCATTCTTGAAGATGATAGTCTGAACAAGGATTCTATTTATCAGAAGTGACAGTTCAGAATTCTATGTGGTTCCTCATTCCTAACAGCAGGACAGTTCGAACACTCGACTGCTAAGCGGCTTTCTGCGCATCCTTAGTTATGCGTAAAAGACAGGACATGACCTAACACTCTTTCTAAACAGAGTCGGCATAAAGTTATCAGACGTGTCGAAGCTACACATATTCAGACTTCACAGCAAAATATGGCAAGATGATCATATTAACAGAAGAAGACGATTTTATTAAAATTAAAAGCATGATTACATATGAGAGAAATCCAGTCCACAAGGGTTTTTCTTTATTTTCATGATTACATATGAGGAAAATCCTGTCTACAAAGGACTTTCTCATTGTCGTCTGAAGATCGCGCCCAGAATCTGTTCTGCCAGGTTCTCGCATGGGCAAAATTCTTCATCCATCTTCTCCAGCAGTCAGTCGGTGACCGTAAACCGACTGACATATGATCAATGGAGGGAGGATACAAAACTGGGCCTGCTTAAATTATGCAGACCCATCCTCCAAATACAGGGAAGCAGGGTAAATCTGCTTTCCTGCGTCCAACGCCATGACAGATTGAGTTGAGATATTTTACCCAACTCAATCTCGGACGGCAGCCAGTTTGCCTGCCCTCGTCCACGGATAACGGGAGAAGGTACCGCTTGCAAGCTGTGTGGTCTAATACGACCCTTCCTCTCTCCCGAAGAACCGCCATACAAAGTTGCTGATTATCCCGAGCAAAGGAGGCTATGATATCCTTCCATGATCCATCGTTGCAGAGGATATTTGCTCGAAGACGCCACCTTTTTTGGCTCCTTACATGCTAGAAGAACATGGTCTCCTTCTTCCTCAAATCGACCCGACGAACTCCGGCCATCATCTCTGTGTGGTGAAGGAAATATGGGAAGAACAGGTTAACTCCTCAGCCTTTTTATAGGCGAAAGAGATCACACCGATCTCCAATAACTCCGTCATAAAGACAGCCTTAAAAGAGCGTGCCAGACTTGACCGTTTTAAAGCATTTCAAATTACGAGGAACGCTTCATGCTTCATTCAAAGCGTTTCAAATTACGAAGAATTTAAAAGCTTTGAAGGGGGTCTTGTAGAAGCATGAAAAATACGCTGGATAGCTATACGCATCATGTTGATGTTGGGCAGCGTAAACAGAGGACCTCAGAGCCATCAAATGTGCAACAGAGCTTTTCCGCTGAGCACAGCGTAAAATATAGGCTCAAGGACCATCCGCGTAATGCAGTATGTCCAGGTTGCTTCAGCGTAAAGGGGGTGCTACATCACCTTTATGGCGTAGAACCCATCCGCTTTCAATGCAGTATTGAAGTGTACGAGGAACGCTTCATATTCTTCAAAATGAACATGTCAGATCATGCAATGAACCTGACGTCTGTCACGACCCGCACCCGGGGTAAGGGTACTAGTCGGAAACAACGCCCAGCCTATGCCACAGAATCGGTGGTAGAACGCTGTCTAGAAAGTCTATCTAATATAATGAACCACCAAAAGATAGTGTACTCAATCACAGAACTAAGATAGAATGAACACGAATCAGATAAGAATAGAATAGTCATCAACTCATGAGTTTAAAATAATACATCAATGAGTCTGAAGAGTAACAAAAATAAGCTGGAGACAAATCCAGTACAAAAGAATACTATCATACTACAAGCTACACTCCAGGGTCAACTGTCTCAGTTGGGATAAGTCCCTCTTGAGCCAGGGTCTCCGAATCTAAACCCACAACATCCTGGGGTCCATAATAGGTAGGGTACTCCTCAGTGTCATCTGGAAAAATATATCCAGTCAGGAAAGGAGCAGAGTACATCTCTAACAGCAGTTCTAATCTATGATAAAAACTATGTAACAGTAAATATCTATGGATAAACAAGATGCACAAAATAGATACAAGAGATATATAGACAATAAGGAAATACTGGAAAGAAATACAATAATGAACAATATGCCAATGAAATAATAATACTAATGACTAAGTGTGTGAGTACTAGCTTAACATGTGATCGGCTTGGGCAAGATGCAATGCGGCCTGGCTAATCATACGTGCGGTGCATGATCAACACTATTCGCTTACCAGTACTTTATTCAATAGGGATTTGATCACATATCTATACTAATACTCCCCACCCCCGACTGGTATAAAAGATCCAACCACGGTATGCTATGGCACTAGATTCCCCAAGAAGATAGCTAGTCTCCCCGAGAATCGGTGTCTGTACATGTACAAGATAACCAATGAAACAATACTTGCACCATATACACCATATACCAAGGAATAATATCTCATGACGAGATCCGGATATACCAATCCGTGTAACCATAGTGTCGAAAAAAACATGTAAATCTACACTAGATACAACGAACATAGAGGATATCATAAATGAGAAACTATCAGAGAATATACTCGCCTGAAATCCAAAGAACAGTCTCACAGATGTCTGACTCGGTGTCTCGAAGACCTAGATATGGAATACCATATTAAAACAAGGTACCGGAAAGAGAACAAGTCAAACTAGTCAACTCCTAGGTCAATAAATAAATTCTAAGTCAAAAGTCAACTATGGTCAACTCTAAAGTCAACTAAAGTCAAACATGGTCAAACCAAGGTCAACCTCACAAAAAATCTATATAAATAATATAGAAATAAAATACAACAATTTAGGAATAAAAATTAGATCCCAAATCATACTCACACAAAGTATACTATTAATACAAATAATATATACCCTAAAATAATATATATACAAACCAATATGTATACAAATAACATAATATATTATTACAAATATTATACCTCACAAAACACATATATATACACATATATATATACAATAATAATATATAAAATATAATTTAAAACTGTCAAAGTGTCACTGAAAACAGTGAACAAAACAAGATAAAATAAAACAGGTTTAATAGTGACAGTCTTGACTGTCACTGAAAATTCGTCGCAGAAACTCCATATACAAAACCGCTGCTGTCACAAAAAACGTCGCTGAAAGGTTGCCGCTCAAAACTGCCGCAGCATTAATGACAGATCTGTCATTAATGCTGACCACTGTACAGCGGCTGCTGTTCAGACCAAATAATGACAGTTTCACTGTCATAGAAACCACTGTCACCAAAACAAATAAAAATATAAATATATATATATATATATAAATATATATATGCAATAATAATCACAATACATATATATAAATAAATAATTATATACTTATATATATATATATATATGCACATATAAACTTATAATTAAATACCAATAGTTACAACACATGCACATATTAATGTTCATATTTTACATGGCTAGAAGCACACCTAAAATATATACATTAATATACAAATAATTACATAATAATTATAAATAATATAATTACACAATTAAACACATAAATATATTTTATAAAACATTTATGTATAATTTATACTATTAACATAAGTACATATATAATTACATGCAAGAAAGCTACATATTATATTTGTACATCATATTAGCACACACAAAAATATATAGATCTATGCTACAATAATTACTATAATAAATACACAAAATAAATATATAATATCTATATATATTTACTAATTATAATTGAAGAATTTAAACCATACATAATTAGATCTATTCAAAAATCCACACAATTGGAGAGTATCACACCGTATCCCACTAGATCTAGGATACGCATGTGACACGAGTCCAACACACAACCAATTGCACCCCGAAGGATACAAACAAATCACAAATAATATTTATAAATAAATCAAAGTGTCAAAAATAGATCTATGTGTCCGTGTCAAAATACGATATGTTCAAAACCCCGTGTCGGAGGGAAAACCCCCAAAATGACACGTATCACCAAATAGTTGGAATACGAACCACATGTACCAAATTATGGACACGATACTAGCCCCAAACACATAATCTTATGTCCAATTGATCTATAGGATCAATTGATACACACAACAAAATGTAAATTCAGAATTCCAACAAAATTAACACAAAAAGCACCATAACTTTCTCCATGGGTCTCCTATGAACACAAAACAAAGTCCTATGGATAGTACATATATATAGGTTGATTTTACATGATTAAATCTCAGATTTAGAAGCTATTTAAATGGGAAAATCTGAATTATACCTATTGGGAGATGGATTCCCAATGAAACCTCCAATTGAGAAAAACTTGCTTCCAAATTATAGATCCTTGCTCCTTTTTGTAGATCCTTGCTTCCTTCTTCTAGATCCTTACTTCCTCCTTCTCTAATGGTGAATTGGGAAGAATTTGGAATGAATTTGGTAGGGAATTGGAATGGGAATGGAGGGAATTTGGGAGTGGGAAATTCTAGATCTAGATTTGGAATGAGAATGAGAGAAGAGAGAAATTTCCCCCCTCTTTTAATAGGCCGGCCTTGCCCCTCTCCTAAGCAATTGTAAAATGTCCAATGTACCCCTTGGGGCCTCTCATGAAGAAATAATTAAGGAAGGAAGCTTCTAGTCTAATCACTTAATTAATTTAATCCATCTTCTTAACCAGGGGCTTTCTAAATGGGCCAAGTCTAACTATTTAATTCATGTTGGTCCATGGGTCCAAACTAAACTAGTTGGGTCCACTAAAATAAGTCCAAAATAATTAAATAACATCTAAAAATAATTAAATAATACAACAAAAATTATTTACCATGCACAATATTTATTTAAATAGGAAATTACTAAAATACCCTTTTTCCTAAAATGTGGTAGTGACAAGTCTACCCTCCTTAAAATAATTTCGTCCTCGAAATTCAAAGACGAAAACTACCCCCAGAAAAACATAGAACAGAACTAAAGAATCATAACTAACTAATGAACAGAACATAACAATGAACAGAACATAACTAGAAATAACATACCTCAAGGTACAAACAAATATGGATAACGCTCTCGCATGTCATCCTCTCTCTCCCAGGTAGACTCCCCCGGAGAGTGATGCCTCCATGCGACGCGCACCAAAGGAATAGTCTGGTTCCTCAGCACCTTCTCTCTCCGATCCAAAATCTCAACTGGCTGCTCTAGATAGCTAAGAGTAGGGCCCACCTCTATCTCCGAGTGATCCAATACATGACTAGGATCTGCCATATATCATCTCAACTGCGACACATGAAATACGTTGTGCACTTCCTCCAATGCAGGTGACAAGTCTAGTCTATAAGCAACTGCACCGACCCTCTCTAGAATAGTGAAAGGTCCGATGAATCGCGGACTAAGCTTTCCGCCTCCACCGAAGCGAATCATGCCTCGTGTCGGAGAAATCCTCAGAAATACCAAACCACCCACCTAGAACAAAATACCATCTTAAGAACTTAATCTATAACAACAAGAACAAGCACAAACAAAATCTAAACTATACCTCAAACTCCAAAGGTCTCCGATGGCTATCGGCCCAATGCCGCTGTCTGTCCTACGCCACTCGAAGTCTGTCTCTGATCAAATGAACCTTCTCCGCTGCATCCACAACCATCTCTGGCCCAAGCAAAATTCTCTCTCCAACATCGTCCCAAGACAAAGGAGTACGATACCTCCGACCATATAGAGCTTCAAAAGGTGACATCTCTATACTGGCCTGGTAACTGTTGTTGTAAGCAAACTCTACCAAATGGAGATGGTCCTCCCAAGAACCCCCGAAATCTAGTACACAAGTGCGCAACATATCCTCGAGAGTCTGGATAGTCCTCTCTGACTGCCCATCTGTCTGGGGATGATATGCAGTACTGAACTTGAGCTGAGTGCCCAAACTCTCCTGCAAACTCCTCCAGAAATGAGAAGTGAAATGACTATCTCGATCTGAGACTATGCTGACGGGAACTCCGTGTATCCTAACGATCTGCCTCACATACATCTCTGCCAGCTTCTCCGTAGACAAACCCACCTTGAAAGGCAAAAAGTGGGCCGACTTGGTCAATCTATCAACAATGACCCAAATCGCGTCTTTCCCTCCTGGAGATCGTGGAAGTCCGGACACAAAATTCATAGTAATGTGTTCCCACTTCCACTCTGGAATGGATAATGGCTGAAGTAACCCTCCTGGCCTCTGCCTCTCGGCTTTCACCTGCTGGCACACTAAGCATCTGGATACAAACTGTGCCACTTTCCTCTTCATGCCATACCACCACACACTCTCTCGCATATCCCGATACATCTTGTTAGCACCTGGATGTATGGAATACTGAGAGCGATGCGCTTCCTGCAATACCTCCTCGCACAACTCCCCACTAGGTACACACAATCTAACTCCATGCCTCAAAGATCCATCCTTTGCAATAGTAAAATCATCCTCCAATCCTGCTCTCACCTGAGCTCTGATACTCCTCAAAGATACATCATCATACTGTGCTGCCTTGATCCTGTCCATCAAATCTGAGTGTATCTGCAATCCCCACATCTGCATAGCATACCCAGGAACAATCACCTCAATGCCCAAGCTCTCCAAGTCCTCCAACAGATATCGATCCTGCATCAAGAACATAGCTATCGGATACCTGCTCAAAGCATCGGCAACTACATTGGCTTTCCTAGGATGATATTACAAAGAGATATCAAAATCCTTCATCAGTTTCAACCACCGACGCTGCCTTATGTTCAACTCCTTCTGCGTGAAAACGTACTTCAAGCTTTTGTGGTCTGTGAAGATCTCCACACGCTCTCCGTACAAATAATGTTTCCACAACTTCAGGGCGAATATGACAGCTGCCAACTCCAAATCATGGGTAGGATAGTTCTTTTCATGAGGACGCAATTGCCTGGATGCATAGGCAATCACTTTCCCATGCTGCTGAATAACACAACCTAAACCCTTTTCCGATGCATCACTATAAATAGTGAAACCTTCGGACCCTGATGGCAACGTCAAAATAGGAGCAGACGTCAACCTCTTCTTCAACTCCTCAAAAGCAACCTGGCAATCCTCCGTCCAAACAAACTCCACATCCTTCCTTGTGAGTCTGGTCATCGGCTCGGCAATCCTCGAAAATCTTGCACAAACTTTCTGTAGTAACCTGCCAATCCCAAGAAACTCCTGATCTCTGCTACTAAACTCGGAGTCTTCCAAGATTCCACTGCTGAAATCTTCTTCGGATCCACTGAAATACCATCACCAGTCACAACATGCCCCAAGAATTCTACTTTGTCCAAGAAAAACTCACATTTGGACAACTTTCCATACAGCTTCTCCTTCCTCAGCACATCCAACACAATCCTCAAATGCTCCTCATGCTCCTCCGGTGTCCTCGAGTATATGAGTATGTCATCGATGAATACCACCACGAACTTGTCAAGGTACTGGTGGAACATCTTGTTCATCAAGTTCATAAATACCGCCGGTGTATTAGTCAAACCAAACGGTATCACCATAAACTCGTACTGACCATACCGAGTTCTAAAAGCAGTCTTCGGTATGTCCTCCGGCTTCACCTTCACTTGATGGTAGCCTGATCTCAAATCTATCTTAGAAAATACCTTCGCACCACTCAACTGATCAAACAGATCATCAATCCGTGGCAAAGGATACTTATTCTTGATAGTGAGATTATTCAAAGTCCTGTAATCAATGCACATGCACACCGATCCATCCTTCTTCGGTACAAACAATACCGGGGCTCCCCATGGTGAAGAACTTGATCTGATAAACCCCTTATCCTGCAATTCGTCCACCTGCTTCTTCAACTCGACCAGCTCGCTGTTGTTTACTCTATAGACATGTTGCAAAATTGGTTCTGCACCTGGCACCAAGTCTATAGAAAATTCAACATCTCGATCTGGTGGCAATCCTGGCAATTCCTCAGGAAACACATCCAAGAATTCTGCTATCAACAGATGTGGCAACTCCTTGTCTTCCACCATAGCTCCACAAATAATGCCTTCCCCCTGTTCCGCAGCTCCTCTAGCAAACTCGAACTCTGGCTCTCCTGGCGGACCAAACAAAACTCTACCTCCTCTACAATCTATGCTAGCACGGTGCCTACTCAACCAATCCATCCCGAGTACAATGTCATAGCTTGGAAGTGGCATTACAAGTAGACACACACTCAACTCCCGGCCTCCCAGAGTAACTCTCCGATCTTTGCAAATATCATTAACCAGGATAATGCCTCCCCCGGTCATGATCTTGCAAGTCCTAAGCAAAGACTCAGCTACCAAACCATGCTTCAGAGCAAAAAAAACAGATACAAAACTATGGGAAGCACCACTATCAAACAAAGCTAAAGCTGAAATGGAATCAAGAAGAATAGAACCTGCGATAACATCTCCGGTGGGTTCCTCCTCTTCGACGGTCATAGCAAACGTTCGTCCCTGTCGAGCACCTCTCTGCTGTTGATGCTGGACAAAACGCTGCTGCTGTGTCGGAAGCGGTCCCCTCGGCTGTGCTGCAGGTAGTCTCGTCTGTGTCCTCGGAGCTGGAGCTGCTCCTTGAACTGCACGACGAGTACACTCCCTTGATTGATGCCCTTCAGTACCACAATACAAACAAACTCCTAGCCTCCTCCTGCAAACTTCCCAGATGTGGCCGGGCTTCTTGCAGAAGTTGCATGGAGCCTGCTGTAACTGCCTCTGCTGCTGAGGTGCCTGGTGAAAAGGCGCTCTAGCTGGAGTCTGGTTCTGCTATGGCTGCTGGAAAGGTCTGGACTGGAAATGAGGATGTTTGGCAGATACTGCACTGCCGTTGGCCCCCAGAAAAGAATCACGGTTTCTCTTGGTCTTTAAACCCAGATCCCGCTCAACCTTGCGTGCCTCCGCAAGTATCTCCGAGTATGTCTTATAAAAAGACGGAATGAGGATCAATATGACACAAGATATAGACATCAAGGAAAGGACAGTTTAAGGGTTCAAGTATCAATGTCAAAGGAGAATAGTTGAATCAAAAGAATTTTCCTAGATGTGATTGAGTATCTCAGCCTATATCCTATATCCTATTGCAGGCTCGTAGTAGTACAACTAAGTTGTCGCACTACCACGACATCACATGCTTGTGAAGCTAGACCTGCATGGGCCACCACCAAAAACGTGTCACGACCCGCACCCGGGGTAAAGGTACTAGTCGGAAACAACGCCCAGCCTACGACACAGAATCGGCGGTAGAACGCTGTCTAGAAAGTCTATCTAATATAATGAACCACCAAAAGATAGTGTACTCAATCACAAAACTAAGATAGAATGAACACGAATCAGATAAGAATAGAATAGTCATCAACTTATGAGTTTAAAATAATACATCAATGAGTCTGAAGAGTAACAAAAATAAGCTGGAGACAAATCCAGTACAAAAGAATACTATCATACTATAAGCTACACTCCAGGGTCAACTGTCTCAGTTGGGATAAGTCCCTCTTGAGCCAGGGTCTCCGAATCTAAACCCACAACATCCTGGGGTCCATAATAGGTAGGGTACTCCTCAGTGTCATCTGGAAAAATATATCCAGTCAGGAAAGGAGCAGAGTACATCTCTAACAGCAGTTCTAATCTATGATAAAAACTATGTAACAGTAAATAGCTGTGGATAAACAAGATGCACAAAATAGATACAAGAGATATATAGACAATAAGGAAATACTGGAAAGAAATACAATAATGAACAATATGCCAATAAAACAATAATACTAATGACTAAGTGTGTGAGTACTAGCTTAACATGTGAACGGCTTGGGCAAGATGCAATGCGGCCTGGCTAATCATACGTGCGGTGCATGATCAACACTATTAGCTTACCAGTAATTTATTCAATAGGGATTTGATCACATATCTATACTAATACTCCCTACCCCCGACTGGTATAAAAGATCCAACCACGGTATGCTATGGCACTAGATTCCCCAAGAAGATAGCTAGTCTCCCCGAGAATCGGTGTCTGTACATGTACAAGATAACCAATGAAACAATACTTGCACCATATACACCATATACCAAGGAATAACATCTCATGACGAGATCTGGATATACCAATCCGTGTAACCATAGTGTCGAGAGAAATATGTAAATCTACACTAGATACAACGAACATAGAGGATATCATAAATGAGAAACTATCAGAGAATGTACTCGCCTGAAATCCAAAGAACAGTCTCACAGATGTCTGACTCGGTGCCTCGAAGACCTAGATATGGAATACCACATTAAAACAAGGTACCGGAAAGAGAACAAGTCAAACTAGTCAACTCCTAGGTCAATAAATAAATTCTAAGTCAAAAGTCAACTATGGTCAACTCTAAAGTCAACTAAAGTCAAACATGGTCAAACTAAGGTCAACCTCACAAGAAATCTATATAAATAATATAGAAATAAAATACAACAATTTAGGAATAAAAATTAGATCCCAAATCATACTCACACAAAGTATACTACTAATACAAATAATATATACCCTAAAATAATATATATACAAACCAATATGTATACAAATAACATAATATATTATTACAAATATTATACCTCACAAAATACATATATATACACATATATATATATATATATATATACAATAATAATATATAAAATATAATTTAAAACTGTCAAAGCGTCACTGAAAACAGTGAACAAAACAAGATAAAATAAAACAGGTTTAATAGTGACAGTCTTGACTGTCACTGAAAATTCGTCGCAGAAACTCCATATACAAAACCGCTGCTGTCACAGTTTGCTGACAGTTTCAAACTGTCACAAAAAACGTCGCTGAAAGGTTGCCACTCAAAACTGCCGCAGCATTAATGACAGATCTGTCATTAATGCTGACCACTGTACAGCGGCTGCTGTTCAGACCAAATAATGACAGTTTCACTGTCATAGAAACCACTGTCACCAAAACAAATAAAAATATAAAAATATATATATATATATATAAATATATATATGCAATAATAATCACAATACATATATATATATAAATAATTATATACTTATATATATATGCACATATAAACTTATAATTAAATACCAATAGTTACAACACATGCACATATTAGTGTTCATATTTTACATGGCTAGAAGCACACCTAAAATATATACATTAATATACAAATAATTACATAATAATTATAAATAATATAATTACACAATTAAACACATAAATATATTTTATAAAATATTTATGTATAATTTATACTATTAACATGAGTACATATATAATTACATACAAGAAAGCTACATATTATATTTGTACATCATATTAGCACACACAAAAATATATAGATCTATGCTACAATAATTACTATAATAAATACACAAAATAAATATATAATATCTATATATATTTACTAATTATAATTGAAGAATTTAAACCATACATAATTAGATCTATTCAAAAATCCACACAATTGGAGAGTATCACACCGTATCCCACTAGATCTAGGATACGCATGTGACACGAGTCCAACACACAACCAATTGCACCCCGAAGGATACAAATAAATCACAAATAATATTTATAAATAAATCAAAGTGTCAAAAATAGATCTATGTGTCCGTGTCAAAATACGACATGTTCAAAACCCCGTGTCAGAGGGAAAACCCCCAAAATGACACGTATCACCAAATAGTTGGGATACGAACCACATGTACTAAATTATGGACACGACACTAGCCCCAAACACATAAGCTCATGTCCAATTGATCTATAGGATCAATTGATACACACAACAAAATGTAAATTCGGAATTCCAACAAAATTAACACAAAAAGCACCATAACTTTCTCCATGGGTCTCCTATGAACACAAAACAAAGTCCTATGGGTAGTACATACATATAGGTTGATTTTACATGATTAAATCTCAGATTTAGAAGCTATTTAAATGGAAAAATCTGAATTATACCTATTGGGAGATGGATTCCCAATAAAACCTCCAATTGAGAAGAACTTGCTTCCAAATTGTAGATCCTTGCTCCTCTTTGTAGATCCTTGCTTCCTTCTTCTAGATCCTTGCTTTATCCTTCTCTAATGGTGAATTGGAAAGAATTTGGAATGAATTTGGTAGGGAATTGGAATGGGAATGGAGGGAATTTGGGAGTGGGAAATTCTAGATCTAGATTTGGAATGAGAATGAGAGGAGAGAGAAATTTCTTCCCTCTTTTAATAGGCCGGCCTTGCCCCTCTCCCAAGCAATTATAAAATATCCAATGTACCCCTTGGGGCCTCTCATGAAAAAATAATTAAGGAAGGAAGCTTCTAGTCTAATCACTTAATTAATTTAATCCATCTCCTTAACCATGGGCTTTCTAAATGGGCCAAGTCTAACTATTTAATTCATGTTGGTCCATGGGTCCAAACTAAACTAGTTGGATCCACTAAAATAAGTCCAAAATAATTAAATAACATCTAACAACAATTAAATAATACAACAAAAATTATTTACCATGCACAATATTTATTTAAATAGGAAATTACTAAAATATCCTTTTTCCTAAAATGTGGTAGTGACAACGTCTGGACTCCTGACAAAGGGTACTGCACGACTACCCAAGCGACGACTATAATGATGGCGCGACTCTACAACACAGGCTGTCATTTACTGCCATTTCCTTGGCGTAGGCTTTGGCGTCGGGCATCCACCCTCTTTAGCAACCTTCGAAGCTGCTTTCTGTCTTCTATGACACTTCTTCATCATCGTGTGGTCCAAGGGCCAAAGTGATCGACTGCAGATTAGACTCCTATAGCAATATTTATCCAGATTAAATAAATTATACTCGACATCCTCGTATAGGATTAAATTGTACAATCTTGTTTGTAAACACAGAAGAAGGGCGGGTTTTCGTATAAGACCTCGTTTCCACATATTATCTTTCGTTTATTTTATCAAACAACATGGTTCAGGTTGGTTCAGGTTGGTTTAATATTGTTTATTTTGGTTTATTTAAAAATATTATTTTTAGGTCTTTAAAACTAGCTTTTGGGTCCACTAAATTCCAGAAAAATTACAGTAAGTCTAATTATTTATTTTACATCCAAAAATATTATTTTTATAATATTTTAATATTTAATAAAATTACAAAAATTATTTAATATCAGAAAACATTTATTTTAATTAGTTAAAAATCATAAAAAAATTCTGAAAATTCATTTTTAATTTCTAAAAAAACTGGGGGTGTACAATCTACCCCCCTTAAGAGGATTATGTCCTCGCAATCAAAGAATAAAGAAATATAGCCGGTCAAAAGAGATGACACGGTTGCAAAATATGTTTGAAAGCATGACACAAAGAAAGAATCTTGATAAAGGAGAAATCGAAGGATGAGGGTTAAGCAAAACACATAGGGAAGGAATAAAATATTTTCCTAAACAATAAAAATTAGGTAATTCAAGAGTAAAGAAATCTGGATAGAGGAAGAAAATCTACAGCTTAGGAAAACTAGGTTATCAATTATTAATAAGTTCAAAATACCAGGTTAAGGCTAAGGAAATAAACTAACAGGTATGTGTTAAAACAATTGCTAGAAATAGATATCAATGAACAACTTAAATCTTACGTGCATTTGCTACTCCACGAGTCTGTGCGTCCTCCATGGTCATCGCAAAAGCTTGTCCGCGTCCTTGTGGTGGTGCCCTCTGTTGTTGTTGGGCTTGCTGGAAGAGTGCTGCTTGGGGTGCCAAGGGTGGCCTCGGCTGATATCCTCCCCGTGCTGGTAAGGCTTCTCGGTTAATCATCAGTGCTTGTTGGTGAACCATCGGTGTTTCTTCTCGATGCTTCGTGCAATTTCTGGCTGCATGTTGGCTGGATCCGCAAAGCAAGCACAGTCCCAACTTGCGTCTGCACTCCTTCTCAATATGGCCTACCTTGCCACAGTAGTGACAAGTAGGAAGGGATGGGGCTCTTGGTGCTGCTCTCTGCGATGGATTCTTCTGAGGTCGCTTTGCAGACTCCCCGTGTAATGCTCTGGTTGGTGCTGGTATAAATGGCTGTTTCAGGCTAGACTCTCTCCTGGTGGAGCACTCCATGCGTTGAGCTGCAGCAAGGACATCCGAGTAAGAAGTAGGTGCAACCGAGCCAATCTGTCTCTGTAGCTCAAAGTTTAGTCCGTCGAAGAACTTCTCAGCCTTCTCCTCTTCTGTCGGGATCAGGGTAGGGGCGAAACGACAACTCCGAATTATATTCTTCCACTGTCATATTGTCTTGAGTGAGGCAATTTAACTTGTCCCGAAGTTCTGATCGAGCAATAGCTGGAACGTATATCTCCTAAAATAGTCTAGTAAACTCTTCCCAAGTGACTCGGTCTGGTCCGAGCTGTGTCTCCTCAGTTAACCACCAGTGATGTGCATTATCCGTCAACTGCATTCTGACGGCAGTCATCCAACGCTCTCTTGGAAGCGCAGTTGCTTCTAATTGATGTTGAGTGTTTGTGAGCCACTCATGAACTTCAGTGGGCTCCTCCTTGCCTGAAAAGGTGCGGAGCTTCAATTGGCAGAAATCGGTGATAGAGCCAGTCGATGCCCGTCGAGCTGGTAGGTTCACCTGCACCATTGCGGTCACTATACTGTTTCATAAATTCTCTGCCTCGTGACGCTGAGCCTCTTGTTGAATCAGCTGTTAAGCTTGCATCATTGCGTAGATCAATTAAAATATCTGCTGTCCGTCCATAGCCTGCCCTTGTGGGAATACGGGCATTGGTGGAGAAAACTGCGACGGAGGTGGAATGTCATCTCGCCGAAATCTAGAAGCATGTTGATTTTCTTGACTGCTTCGGTGAGTGGAGAGATCTCCACTCAATAGCGTCACTCCATCTTCTTCGTAGGTGGCTACAGCACCTTGTGGTGTTCTTGCAGGAGTTTCGTCCCTTGCTGGGGGATCCATTACTCTGCATCCAAAATAAACTATAAGAGGCGCACAGAGGAATCAAGGAATGATGCAAGTTAAGAAATTTAAATCCGATATAGAGATCAAGAATGATTCAATCAAGTGGATGAGATCCTATAACTTATCATATCCTTGTCGCAGGCTTGCTCAGTTCCTAAGTTGAAACCGAAGCAATTTAGTCGTTGACCTGCATGTGCCACCACAAAAACCATGTCACGCTCCAGTCCCAAAATACCGAGGGACTAGACACGTGGCAATGGCAACAGCACATACCGATAGGCAAACCCAATTTAATGGACCCACCAGGGTGTACTTAAGCTGTGATACAACAATAAGGGTCTATGCTACTAATCTCATCTACAGCAATAAATACAATCAAAATAAAATATATAGCAACGTCAAGTCTCAATAAAACATAATTCAGGGAACAACCCTATAATAAGTATGATATAATGGTTCAACAGACCAGAAATGAAAGAGTCTAACAATAACAAATACTGAGTATAGATTAATCAAAAACTCAGGAGAAATCCTCGGCTATCACCTCGTCCTCGGGGATCGGTTCAGCTCCAGTGTCTACTCCCGCTCCTGCTCCATATACCTCGGGATAGAACTCATCTGCTAAACCTGGGGACATAATCCAGATTTCAGGTCCTTAGGGGACATAGCAAGGTACAAGAATAACTCAAGCCATAATAAATGCAGTACAATAATAAATGAATCAATAGGGTAAACTATAAAACCAGCTAAGTGATATGCAAGTTGAGAGCATCACTAGAACTCAGGCTGAAACCACTACAAGCTCGGTGTCGGGGAGCCGGCAGCAGTAATATCACGTAATATGCCTAACTCTGATGTAGAGTCTACGGCCTCACAATAATAAATATATATATAAAATCAGCCTCTAGCATGTGTATCTCTCCCCACCCAATGTAATCACACGTCTCATGTCCATGACACGCAAGATCATATCTAATGCAGCAAGTCATAATGATATATATTCATGTGTATAAAGTATATGTCACGAATCCTGTATCCGATACAGAATCACCATAAATATCTCAGGAAGATTCTGTTTCATGAACAGTGTCAAGTGTCCTATGATATGTCGTACTTGATAATGCAAGCACGAAAAATGTATAGGGTCTCGATATCCATCTCTAGTGACGTTACACGACTCCGCGTACTGCGTGGACACCCGAATATTATTTGGACGTTAATTAATGTCACACGGTCCTAGGTTGAACATATATAACTCAGAATCAATCAAGAGAATAAATATAAGCAATTTACTGCAAGTATGGCAAGGTACACTTGCCTGGGGTTTGTATTCCAACAGTTGCTCTCGTATCAGCAGGATCTGCAAGTACTCCTCCGGTTGCTGAAATAAACGTTACTATCAGGTTCAGAAGATATCAAATAGCTAAAATTGTCTGTCCATAAGTCCAATTTGGACACAGGGGCAAAAGTGATAATTTCTGGTCAAAGCGAGATCCATATGTGGCCCACTTCGCACCGAGAAACGCGCCAGAGATAATGTTCTCCAAATTTGTCAAACTTAGTGTCTACAAGTCCAGAACGACGATAAGAACCCAACGGAATGTCCAGAACTGGATTCCGATAAGCCGATCACAAAATCGCCCGTCAAGTGGAGCCGTGGGGCCCACGATATAGAATTTTGTCAACATTCTCAGAATCAAACCAAACTTGGGTCACAGGACCAGCGTATCTCTACGAGTCTGATGGCGCAAGTTTCGTTTCAATACAACGAGCGTACACCAAGTTACAACGAGTTTCAGAACAGGGCCGATACGGGGTGTTGTCGACGGATACGCGTTGATTCCGGTGTGCACGCACATCCAAACCAACTTCTGCAAAATTTAACACGTCCGTATTGACTGTGCACACCTTTCGGTGAAGTTGGCACATGACCAAGTTGCCTCGTTTAGCGGGGCGCACCCAGTTCCGAGAAAATCAAGGTTTTAAAATACCAAGTTTTTGGTCATTTTTACCCTCGAATAAATTATAATCTACAACACAATAAAATAAACTAAAATAGGGTTTTAAAACTTGGTTATACAATCTAAATGATTGTTCAGGTAGATTTTAGAAATAATTAACAGGTTGTGCGTAAAATGGTCGTGAACCGGGGAGTTCGGGACAAATTCTGAATTTTCAGAAATGGGGATTAATTTTCCTGATTTTGCGTTACGGTTTGCGACTGACACATGACGCGATACCCCGAACGAATTATACGGAGTTCGAGAGGGTCACGCAGGGTACGCGTAGCAACAGACTATTCGAACATTGGCGCAACGAGGAGAGAGAAATTCTTACCTGAACAGGGGATCGAAATCGGCTATTTTTTGCGTACTCGGGGTGGCGCGACTCGGCTACGACGGTGTCGGCCGACGGCGCTGTGCTTGCTGGGGCTGATCAGGGAGGGTGGCCGTTGCTGTCGTTGAGGTGTGGCCGTTGCTGGGGCTGATCACGGAGGGTCGTCGTAGCGGGGAGCTCGGGGTCATCGCCGGAGAGGTGGCGGTGGTGGCTTGTTTGTGAGAGCGGGTGGCCGAGTTGCTGGGTTGTCAGCGAACCATCGCCGAAGGGGAGCTCAGGGGTGCCATGGTGACCGTTGGTGGGGGCTGGTGGTGGGTTGTTGGTCATCGCCGGAGAGGCGGAGGCTGAGGAGTCGATAGTGGAGAGGAGCTGGGGTTGTCGGGTTTTATAGAGCTGGGGTCGGCGGCCGTTGAGGGAGGGGAGATGACGACCGGTGGGGAGGTGGTCGGTTGGGGAGGTGAGCGGTCGGGAGGTGGAGCGACGCTGCGGCCGGTGAACGGTGGAGAGGAGAAACGACGGAGGAAATTGGGGGTTAGGGTTAGGTTACTGTAGCAATCGGGTAGTGGGTCGGGTTGCGGGTCGGGTTCAGATCCAGATCCGACCCGATCCAATAGGGATTGGGTCCGGTTCGGTTCAGGATGGGTTCGGGTCAGTCCGGTTCGGGTTGGTTCAGGTTGGTTCAGGTTGATTTAATATGGTTTATTTTGGTTTATTTAAAAATATTGTTTTTAGGTCTTTAAAACTAGTTTTTAGGTCCAATAAATTCCAAGAAAATTGCAGTAAGTCTAATTATTTATTTTACATCCAAAAATATTATTTTCATAATATTTTAATATTTAATAAATTCACAAAAATTATTTAATACCAGCAAACATTTATTTTAATTAGTTAAAAATCACTAAAAATTCCTGAAAATTCATTTTTAATTTCTAAAAAATCTGGGGTTTACAAATATATTATCTATAGGTATCTACATCACCTGAAGAAGAATGTTGGCAATAAGGTTCATGTAGAAGCTTTGATATGCGAAGCATATATTATTGAGGAGGTTTCAAACTTCTGCTCCATCTACTTTGATACTCATGTCAGAACAAATCGTAATAGAGCCCCAAGGAATGATGACGGTGGGGTTAATGCTTCGAATAATATAATCCACACTATCTTCAATATGGGAGGGAAGCCTACAAGTGCTACCAAAGTACGTTGGTTGAAAGACGATGAGTTTGAAGTCGCTCATCGGTATATATTGTTAAATAGTGGTATAAAAGAGATGCAAGATATTGAGAAGTAAGCGACACATCTTTCCTAGATATTTTAATTTTGTATATACTTGGAAAAGAATTCCTCTAGCTGTTCTCCTTATTATCACAGTACTTTTAGAGCTGAGATAAAATTAGAGAGACCTAATATTAATGAAGATGATCTTGCTAGAGAGGTTGACGGATCCTAAACATTAAGCATTCTAAATTTAGCATTCAGACCAATCTTTGTCTAATGTCTATATGATACGTGATATTTCAGAGTTTTTGTCCTTGTACAGACTTACAAAATGAACGAGCTATCCTAGTCGATGATGCAATAATAAAGATTGGTGGGCTGTATGCAAAACTAAAGCTAGAAACATATATAATGTTTGGGATCTAGCATACCAAGAGGATGAGGTAGTCATGCCTCAACTTGCATATATGAGTTTGGCCGATGTTGATGGTATGGAGGTTGATGTTACCTTAGAGGATGATAGAGTTGATGAAAAGATTAACATAGAAGATTTACCTCATATAGAAGAGAACTCTGATATGGAGGTATCGAGTGAGGAACAAGAATTGGAAGATGTGTCACGCCCCAGTCCTAAAATACATAGGACCAGGAATACGCGACACGCCAGCTACGCATTCGACCAGACTCTGGTCCTAATCGAATACGTATAAGCTGTAATAAAAATGGTCACTATCTAAATAAACCAGTCAATATAAACATCTATGTCTCAATCCACAATGAACAAAAATATACAAGAAAGAGCTACATGTGCTAAAGTCGGCCGCCTAATAACACACAAACTCGAATAGACTCGAGAAGAAATATGAGTCTATAAAAACTAGGCTACAACAACAGATGAATAACAATATGAATAAAACAACCATAATGCCGGTAGAAATGATATGAGTACCTGGTACAAATGCCTGCAAGACAAGCAACTCATTAAGCAACTCCAAATGCTCCGTAAACGTCTATGCTGCAAAACTGGTATGGGACCAGGTCCTCAGAGGGACGTAACAATGTACAAAAATACAGCATGCCAAGTATAACAGAAAGAAGCAAGTACAACGACGATGTAATCTAGCATAACCAACTAAGTGAGACACAGTTTAAAGATAATATTCGACGCGTGGGCTGTCCAAAATAAAACCGTAGCTCCGGACACGGAAACACATGGGACGTACCGCAGCTCCGGGCAAAGAGTCACATGGGTGATACAACTACTATAGATACATGATCACTAAAGAAATAATACATATACATATATAAGCGCGTGCAGAGGAGCCCAAACGTCTAGTAACTATCTTCCCCTCCCAAGCGGTCAACGATTGTGTGCTGATCCTGAACCTTTATCTAGCAGTCTCTTCACACAGAAGTAACTATCAACAAACGCGACCCTAAGGTCGTCCCAGTCTCCGGTCATGATGTCAGTATCAGGATATAGAAAATCTGGCATGATAACAGTGTATGGACGTGTCCTAGGGTTATGATATACACAGGTACGTACATCGAGGTATTGCAAACATCTATCACTCATTACAAGACGCTACCGACGAATGTCTGCACCCGGTTTTGACCCGGACGCGGAGTAACGATCCTAATCAAACTCGCGCACAATGCATATAATAAAATAATAAATATCTGGTAACTAAAATACAGGGTGGCAAGGTACACTTGCTTGCGTCCGGCTGCTGATGACGGGGATCCGGTACAACGTCCAAGTCCGCGGGTCCTGTAGTACCTAGAGACGAGATACAAGCTCGATCAATAGACTATCACTCGGCTAAAAAGATGTGACACACGTCTAATCATATGCTCAGACCCAGCTACAACTTACTTGGACACGACGCTAGATGGTTGACCAAGGTTGACTAAGGGTATGTTACATCTAATCCAATTAATCACTTGTATAACATCATCAGACAAATCCTTGATCTCACTATTCATCACGGTGTTTATCAGCAGTTCAAGACATGATCAAACCTCAGACTTTATCCCGGTGTTCACAGACGCTAACATGCATGTTTAAATATCATCCTCGAAACAAATAATTAATAATTATCTAAACCCTCGATTTACAAATATAGTCCATAAATTATTTGAACATCGCTCCCCAAATAATCTAGCCATTCCTCAAATAAAATAATTATTATTTATCAGCCCTCCATATCTGATTAATGGTTTGATATCACTCTCATATTTTCCCAACAATTTAACCTGTTCCTCAATCATATTCAGTGTTTTAATATCACGTCCTCATCTCACAATAATTAACATGCTCCTTAATAAATTTATTATTATGCATGTAACAAAAGTACACTAAACTCTAAGATTCACATCCAGCATATAAAAACCCTAAGTATCAGCCCTGTATTTAACCAACAATTATATAAATTTGAAATATAAACAACCCTAAAACTTAAACATATATAAACCCTAATTAGGTTATAACCATAACAATGTATAAAACTACACTACAACCATAAGTAGAGAGGGAGGGTTCACCTTGGCGAAGTGGTGGTGGTGCTGACCGGTGTAGGCTATGGTGGGGGAGCTCGGCCGGAGGGGTGCTCGGGCTCCGGCGGGGGCTATGTTGATGATGATGGTGATGATGTTGAGGTCGGATGGGATCGGCAGAGGGCTCGTGGGGTGCAGCCGGAGTAGGGGGAGGCCGGTGATGGTGGTGCAACGGCTCGCCGGAGACGGTCGTGGTGAGTCGGGGTATTGGAGGAGGAGATATCGACCGGAGTGTGGGGGTGCTGGAGGTGGTTGAGGCAGCGGTGGCCGGTCGGAGTAGGCCGGAGGTGAGGTGTAGAAGAGGAGTCGAGGTGGTGGTGGAGTATCGGGGCTCGCCGGAGGAGTGGTGGTGATGATGATGAGGAGAGGTGCTGGTGATGAAGATGGTCGTGGCAGTCAAGTTTGCCGTCGGCTCGCCGGAGATGGTAGGCCGGAGATGGGAGCTCGGCCGGTTCTTTTCGGTTTAAAAGAAGAAGAAGGAGAAGTTAAGTAGAAGAAAGGAAGAAGAAGAAGAAGAAGAAGAAAGGAGGAAGGAAAGAAAAAGCCTACGGTTAGGAGAAGGGGGGAGGAAAGAGAAAGTTGGGGGGGGGTCCCTAGGTTTTGGGGATTAGGGCCTGCTTGGGGAAGTGTGGGTGAGGAGACACTTTATAGAGATGTGTGATGAAAGTGTGTGGTGAGGATGAGGGTTTAATCAATGGGTGGCTAGGATTCAACATGAAGAATTATTCATACAAAGGAGAGAGAGAGGAGTGAGGTTGACTAGTCAATGAGTTGAGGGCTTCTCCATTTGTTTTGAACCCATGGGGTTATGACACCTAATGCAACATTTGCAAATTAGCCCCTTAATTTTGGGTATTTGCACAAACATATAAAATGATAAAAATTTATGGGGGAATTGGTGTTTGGTGTTTTGTAGGGTGAGGGGGTATTGTGTGTTTTGCATGGGCTTAATTCATGGGGCATTGGGTTAAGTTGGGATTAAAAATAGGATTAGTCAAAGTTGGTATCCCCAATTAAATTAAAATAAAATTTTATGTGCTCTTAAATCAAATGGGGGCACATGGGGTCTCAATTGGGAGTGACACAAAGGTCATGAACGGTGTAGGCTTGGTGTCAGTCTTGGACCCTTTAATTGGTCCGGCTCAACGGGTTGAGTTGGTGTCTCAAAATTGATGGCAACGACACAGGTGCGCGACACAGGATTAAATATGGATTTTGGTTACGGAAAGTTGTGCAATTAAATTAGAGCACAAAAAATTATGATTTTGAGTGACAGAAAAGTCCAGCGCCTAAATTGGCGTATCAAGTCTAGAATACAATAACTTGTTAGAAATTATGGGCTAATGTTGGGCTTCGAATATTTCAACAACGGTGGGGCGCACCAAGGGTTTAATTAAATAATCAGACATCTGTAACCTTACTTCTAAACCTCAATTTTCTGATGTCAAACCAAAATTTTCCAACCCAAAACCAGTCTATCTATAGAAATAAATGAGGGGGTTTACAAGATGAAGGTGATAGTGATAGTGGAAGTGAAAATAAAAGTGAAGAAGTAGAAGATGAAGACGATTCGAAAAATGATTCGGAAGACGATGACGATTCTAAAGATGAAGAAGATTAGTACATACATACATATGCATTAGCTTAGATATTTATTTAATTATTTCATCATCACACTAGTATTTACTTATTTTACCATACCATGCATTACTTTATGATTATCTGTTTGATGGCACCATTTTTTTATTTGCTACATATTTACCTATAGTATGGCGGGACGAGGACGACGACAGGTTCAAAAAGGATCATCTTCTCAGCATCCTCCATCCACTACCCCAGATTCTCGCACATGACCTAAGGACGAGTTCGTAGATGCGACGGATGGTTTATCTCCGCCATATGCTCGTCCTTCAGTAGGACTACTCCATCTTCTGGATTGCCATCAGTTGCTACCCCCTTCTTCTACTCCAGCCACTACCGGCATTACTATACCGGCTTCTCCATTAGTTGCTCCCATAGGAGAAAATCTATTTCCAGGCCTTCTTATAGAATACAGAGTATATGTCCACCGCCCTGGATTTGCAGACCCCCCTACTCTACTAGAGCGGCTAGCCAATATCTCTCGTCCCGAGCTATGGGCTGATGGAGCGACGTGAGCATTTATTTGTTAATTTACACATTTATTTTGTATTTTTTATTCTAATTGTATATTGTCTACTTATTTCAGATTCTTTCCGATCAAGGCTGAAAATGATCTGGGGAGATCATGCGGGGCTACTTTGATGACCCTTATATAAACTTTAGTGACATCCCGCTCGACGATTCGCTTGGCTGGAGAAGCTTGGGGTATGTATATAAATTTTATTTATAATAATATAAAAAAATTACAATGATACAAAATATTTTTCTAATTTGCAGAGGTTGTACTGGTGGCCAGATAATAGAGATAGTGATATCTGGAAGTGCTACAAGACCGTCGTCAGCAAGAGGTTGAGAGATATGATCAATGACCAGAAGGCGCTGGTGTTACTTGGACCGGATCTTCACAAGGAGTTGCTGAAGGCGGAGTACTGGAAGCAGATGAAGAAGAAGATGGATACCCCGACCTACAAGGCCAAGTGCGAGAAGGCGAGGGCTGCCCGTACTAAGGGTGGTCTCCATACTGGTGGATCAATTACGACCACCGAGCATTTTCGACGGATGGTTAGTATTAAATTTTTTTGCTAGATCAAATTTTTATAATTCTATTTTTTTTTTATTAATTACTTAAATTTTACAGTGCGACGAGGCCGTCAGAGCCAAAAAAGACCCCAAGACCGTCGACTTTCCAGCAATTTTTCAGCGGACCCACAAAAGAAAGAATGATGAAAAACTCGTAGATAAGCGGGCCGCCAAAGTATATGTAAGTTGTCTTTATAAAAATATGCCAATTTAATTAGATTATTTCTATAATTTAATTAGATTCAAGGTTTCTAGGTCAAAACAGTCAAACTAGGTCAACTCTAGGTCAAACAGTCAAACTATGACATTTTCTAGTTTCTAGGTTGATTTTGTATGCATTCTAATGGTTTATGAAGTTATATTATATTATATTAACATTGTAAAAGCATATAAAGAAGAAAACTTATATATCGCATGCAAATTAATCGACAAGGGTAATTACTATTTCATTCAATTTCTAAAATATTAAGAATCAAATAGGTTTAGAGTTAAGGAATGGTCTGATACCGATTCCGGTTTTGATACTTTGAACCTTGGTTAAATTATATAATATGATATCTAGTATCTAACATGATACTCTAACCAAAATCAAATATAGCACATATAACTCTAAAATCCTTAACTCTAAACATATTTATATATAAAAACATATAGCAGACGTATGAGACGTTGGAGGGGGGCGCTCAGAGAAGTACGCTGACTGAGAGAAACGATCGGTGGGTACAATCTGTCGGGAGAGGAAAAGGTGGCAGCGTGTACGGTACCGGATTGTTGGCATCCCAGCCGTCGGTTCTTTCCAGAGCTCCTTCGACGACAACTCCAGCTCCATCAGTGTCATGCCCCAATTCCGTAGAATCGATAGTCGTCCCCCGGGCATGACACTATGCGTGCCTAGGTTGCACAATACACGAGGCCAAGGTATTTTATATAACGAGCACATATTCAGAGTACGCAAATAATTGAAACACAATTTTGCAACATGAAAAAGTTCTCTTTATTGATAATGAATATCTTTTACAAACTCTTGAATGAGTCGGATAATTGTCGCATGGGCTTACAAAAGTGGACTCAAAATGAGATAACCGTCCTGATACATTACATCTTTTTACTAAAACTTCAAAACTATAGACCTACGGGCGAAGCTATCGCCTTTCTACGGAGCTGCATAAGTTATGTACATGAGCTTCTGGATCTTCAAAACTCTTCTTAGAAGGCAGGATCAGGACGTGTCGGTAGGTGGACTGGATTAGAAAGTCTCTCTAGCTTCTTGCAGGATCTCCTTGGAGTAGGGAACCTGTTGCAACGAGGGTCAGTACATCGAAATACACTGGTGAAGGTGAGCTAACCCAACTATACCAATCAACACATTATTTATATGAAGCATGCAAGTTATTATGTGATCTTTCTATCTGCCTTTGTCCATTTTACAAGCAAGCATTAGATATGAAAGTTTACTGAAAATAAATATGCCACAGTTCGGTGACTTTTACCTGCCCGTCTGAACTACCTGCACAATACTTACCTTGACCTTCCCTGCCATAAAGACATTATTAGCTTGCACAGTTTAAATATGTGTGTGGATCACTGACATGATGCCAGATAGTGACCTTATTTAGCTTTCGATAGTCTATGCAGAGTCACAATGTTTCATCTTTCTTCTTTACAAAGAGTACATGTGCGCCCCAAGGAGACACGCTCGGACGAATATATCCACGGTCAAGCAGTTCTTATAGTTGGCACTTTAACTCCTTTAGTTCAGCAGGGACCATTCGGTATGGGGCTTTAGAAATCAGTTGGGTATTTGAGAAGGTATCGATGGTGAACTCGATTTATCGGTCGGGTGGCATTCTATGTAGTTCACTCGGAAACACATCAGGGAACTCTGCCACAATGAAAGAAGACTCAACGTTTGCGTAATACAGTTGTGTGTCCTGAACCGACGTTAAGTATCCCTTGCACCCAGAGTATAGCATCCGTCGAGCTGACATCGCAGAAATTACCATGCAGGTCCTTGATGCTTCTGTTGCTAGACCACTTCTGTAGCAGAATTCGGCCTCTCCAGGTAGACAAAAGATGACTCATCTCTCTACACATTCGATAGTTGTCGAGCAAGCGCCGGGCCAATCTATCCCCAAAATGATGTCATAATCCCGGACATCTAGGGCTAACACATCGAACGAGAGTTTTTTCCCCAATACATACATGACCGTCCTGATATATTGAATGAACAAGTATCTTCGTGCCCGATGGGGTGAACACTAAGGTCTACATATAATAGTGTCATTTCTATCTTGTTTTTTACGGCAAAATTTGTGAATATAAAGCTATACGTAGCACCAGAATCAAATAGCACGCGAGCAGGTATGTTATTAAAAATCAATATATCTGACACAATGGTGTCCGATGCTAGGGCCTCTTCCTATGTCAAAGTGTACACCGGCCTTAAGCTTGACGATGCTCTTGTTGTGGCATGGCTCGGTTGGCTTGACGTGCTATGGCATAATTTGGATGTTGAGGATGGTGAACAGAGTAGCGCGGATAGTCATGAATTCCATGGTTTGGATACCATAAATGAGGCATAACCCGTGCTTCTTGCGATAATTTTCGGCCGTATGCCCTGCCTTCTTACAAAAGGAACATGGTTGTCCTGGATTTTCTTTTTGCTGACCGTCGTTGTGAGGATGCTTTGAAGCGTTGTTTCCTCCCACGTTGCTAAGGCGCTTGTGATTGAAAGTATGCACAGCATCGACAGCAACTGAAGGATACTGTAATTTAAGAGAAAGGGCATAATTGAGAACTTCCCGCATAGTCAGGTATTGGGGAACGACCACATGCACATAGATGGTAGGTCGCAGGCCGCCTTCGAATTGTCTTGCATGACTTACCGTATCAGGTAGATATGAGCTTGCAAATTTGGCGAGCGGATTAAATTCGGCGGAGTACTGCTTCACTTTTATATTGCCTTGGCAGAGCTGCACGAACTTGTTCTTATTTTGTCGACGTAAGGGAGGGGGTATGAACTCCTATTCAAATGTGCCACGAAAGGTAGCCCATGCGATCGTCTCTACGTCATCGCCTACTAAAAGAGATCTTTGATGTACGTCCCACCAATCGTACGAGTTCAAACAGAGCTACAATTGGGCACACGCAATACGTTTTTCTATAGGTACCTCTAGCAATTTGAAGTGATCTTCAAGCTCTGCCAGCCAATCTAGACCCACGACCAGATCCTCGGTCCCTTTGAAAGGCGTATTGCAGATCTTCTTGAAGTCGACAAAGTCGAAGGTAGTCACATCCTTCTTCTTTGGAGTTTGAGGCATTTCGATTTCAGGCGTGGGTCGCTCCACAGGTTCCACTAGTATCATCGCGGAATGGTTGAAGGCCAAGGTTTGAACGATCTTTTGCAGGAAATCTACCTACTTTTGTTGGATTGCAAATCGGGCTTCTAGATTGCCTTTGAACTTGCTCTGTCGCTCTTTCGCTCGCTTCTTGGCTCGCTCATAGCAAGCCTCATTTCTCTGCTGGCTTGCTTTAAGCATCTGCATCATTCGTCAATCGGGTCGACAGAGGGCATGGCTCACTGGCTTCTGGAACTTTTCGAGGTGCTTGAACTACTTTCCTGGGCTTGAACCTCTCCTTGTGCTAGCGCTGATGCTTGTGCTTGAGTCATCCCTTCAAAAGAAGGTAACTTACATCAGGCTCATAATGTTTTATGGACTCATTGTATGGAACGTATCTCATTTTGGCCAAATGAGTTCAAGAGTTCGCATAGGGAATAGATCGTTAAATGAACTTTTTTGACACAAGGATCAAAGAAACTTGAAGCTGTGGCTCTGATACCAATATGTCATACCCCGATTCCGTATAATCGATAGTCATCCCCGGGCGTGATATCGTGTGTGCCTAGGTTGCACAACGCACAAGGCCAAGATATTTTATATAACGAGCACATATTCAGAGTACGCAGATAATTGAAACACAATTTTACAACATGGAAAAGTTTTCTTTATTGATAATGAACATCTTTTATAAACTCTTGAACGAGTCAGATAATTGTCGCATGTAGCGCCCCGTTCTCCCGGTGCGGAGAGCGCGGCTAAGAAACACAAGACGGTATCGTTCGATCAGGATAGATTAAAACAAGAACTCATCCTTGTTATGGATTTGTTTCTTCGGAATCAATTTCCATATTCAATGGATCGTGCCCCCGGGATTGACTTAGAGGCAGAGTCAGGAGGGACCTCTCCGCTGCTATCTTTTATTGCCTCGGTTTTCGATGTCGCTTGTTGCTTTCGTGCTTTGAGTTAGTTTTGGGATTTGCTTATTTTCCTTGAACGATTTCGATGCTTTTTATTGTTTTCGTACATTGAACTGCACTTCAATTCCGAGATTGGAAAAGAGGAAGAGGTATTGATCGAGCTGTTCGTAATGCGGGTGAACGAGCAGTAGGCGGCTTACGAGCGGAGTCGTGAAGCGCCTCTTTCCTTCTCCCTTCCAACGATCTAAGTGAGTGGCTACCAACCCGATTACCTAGCCCTGCTTCCAGTCTTCACAAATAATAAATCTTGCATTCTTCTTTGCCCCGATCAAACGATACCAAGTAATAATAAAAGAAACCAAGATTAAAAAGGAAAATAGACTTGGTTCATTATGCTTGTCAATAACTTCATGAACGGATACTGAACTGCATGCTTGTTTGTTTGGGAATAAATCATGAATTGTTGCTTGTCTTGTACAATTGCTTGTCTTGTACTCTTGTTTCCTCAAATTGCACTCTTGTTGCCTCAACTGCATAAAATGGTTAACTTGTATATTGTTCGATCATGGACAACTTGTGCACAGGGTCACGGTCTCGCGGACGATACTGGGGCACTGGCATCGATCCGGTCCGGGCGAGACCTATTATTCTAGTCTCTTGTTCGGCGGAATGGCTTACAACATCCCTTGTACTTTCGTTGCACACCATTCTCGTCAAAGACTATCATCCACTATGGCAACCAAGCCAGTGATCATCTTGTTTATTTAAACCTGTTACAAAATAACTTGTGTCTTCGTGGCAGGGAAGGCATGGTAAGTATTGTGCAGGTAATTCAGACGGGCAGGTAAAATCCACCGAACGGTGGCAAGTTCATTTCAGTAAATTCTATATGCGGCTTACTTGTAAATGAACTAAGGCAAGACAGAAACCCACAAAAGTGCATGCTTCATTAAAACAACGTGTTGATTGGTATAGTTCGGTTAGCTCGCCTTCACCAGTATGTTTCGACATGCTGACCCTCGTTGAAACAGGTTCTCCGCACCAAGGCGAACCGAACGAGGAGCCGAAGTCATCTTCCCGATCCAGTCCAGCTGTTGGCGCATCTTCACCGCGCCCCTTGAAGCATTTTGAAGAAAGAAGCTTGCAACTCTTCATACACAAATGCAGCTTCGTGGCAAAGCCGTCCTCCAGCCTGGAGGTCTTTATCATTTTAAAGTTTATAAAGGGATGTAATATACAGGACTGCTATCTCATTTTGAGTCAACACTTTTGTAAGCCCGTGCGATAATCTAGCTGACTCGTTCAGGAGTTTGTAATAGATGTTCATTATCAATAAAGAGAACTTTTCCATGTTTCAAATCTGTGTTTTAATTTATCTGCGTACTCTGAATATGTGCTTGCTATGCAAATCATTAAAGCCTTGTGCGGGCGCAACCCCAGGCCCACACGGCGGTCACGATTCGTGGGACGCCTCAACGATTCTACGGAATCGGGTCGTGACATAGTGGTATCAGAGCACAGATTCAAGTTCCTTAGACTTCGTGCTGGAAAAGTTTCTTTAACGATCAAATTCATGTGCGAACTCTTAAACTCGCTAGGCAAAAATGAGATACGTTCATGCAATAAGTCCATAATACATTATGATCCTAATGTAATTTACCTTCTTTTGGAGGAATGGCTCCAACGCAAGCACCGGACGAAATGCAAGGCCAAAGAAGTAGTTCGGGCACTTCGGGAAGTTCAGAGAGCCAACGAGCCGTGCCAAGCATCGATCCCGTCCAGCAAATGTTGCAGATATTGGAGGCAAACCAACAAAGGGACGAGGCTCGCTATGAACGGGCCGAAAAGCGGGCGAAAGAGAGTCAGCTCAAGTTTCAAGATAATATAGAAGCACGATTCTCAGTCCAACAGAAGCAGGTAAATGCCCTGCAACATATCGTTCAGACTTTGGCTTCCAACCATTCCACGCCAAGAGCGCCGACTCTGGTGGAACAGCCCGTGCTTGAAGTAGAGACGCCGCAAATTCCAAGGCCGAGGGACGTGACTGCCTTCAACTTTGGCCACTTCAAGAAAGTCTGCAACACCCCACTCAACGGGACTGAGGACCCAGTCGTAGCTCTAGATTGGTTGGCTGAACTTGAATATCACTTTGCTCTGCTAGAGGTCCCCGAAGAGAAGCGCGTCGCCTGCGCGTAACTACAGCTCTGCCTTAACGCGCACGATTGGTGGAACATGCATCGACGATCTCCTCAATTTGATCACGGAGAGGAGGCGATCTCGTGGATGACTTTTCGTGCCGCGTTCGAAGAGGAGTTTATACACCCTCCAGTACAACGTCAGATGGAAAACGAGTTCGTACAACTGCGGCATGGCAGTATGACAGTTAAGCAATACTCCGCCGAATTCAACCGACTCTCCAAATTTGCTAGGGCCTATTTACCTGATACAGCGAGTCGAGCTAGAAGATTTGAAGGCGGTTTGTGCCCTGCCATTCATGGGCACGTAGTCGTTCATCAGTATCGTACAATGTGTGAAGTCATGAATCACGCCCTATCTCTTGAACCACACTATCCTCACGTTCCTGTCGGTGCTGTGCATACATCCAGTCACAAACGCCAAAGCGAAGAGAGAGGAAACAACGCTGCAAAGCGTCACAATGACGACGGGAAACAGAAAGCAAACCATCCTTGTAAATTCTGCAAAAAGCTGGGGCATACAATCGACAAATGTCGTATGAAACTTGGTTTATGCCTAGCCTGTGGTGAATCAAACCATTCTGTTCGTGATTGTTCCTTGAGTCATGATCGCCGTCCCGAAGGCAATAATCCCAAACGGTAGGTCCCATTCCTAAGTTTCGGGACAAAACTTCCAATTAGTTGGGTAGGATGTAGCACCCCGTTCTTCCGGTGCGGAGAGTGCGGCTAAGAAACACAAGACGGTATCGTTCGATCGGGATAGATTAAAACAAGAACTCGTCCTCGTTATGGATTTATTTTTTCGGAATCGATTCCCATATTCAGTGGACCGTGCCCCCGGGATCGACTTAGCGGCAGAGTCAGGAGGGACCTCTCCGCTGCTATCTTTTATTGCCTCAGTTTTCGATGTCGCTTGTTGCTTTCATGCTTTGAGTTGGTTTTGGGATTTGATTATTTTTCTTGAACGGTTTTGATGCTTTTCATTGTTTTCGTTCATTGAACTGCACTTCAATTCCGAGATTGGAAAAGAGGAAGAGGTATTGATCGAGCTGTTCGTAATGCAGGTGAACGAGCAGTAGGCGGCTTGCGAGCGGAGTCGTGAAGCGCCTCTTTCCTTCTCCCTTCCAATGATCTAAGTGAGTGGCTACCAACCCGATTAGCTAGCCCCACTTCCAGTCTTCACAACTAATAAATCTTGCATTCTTCTTTGCCCCGATCAAACGATACCAAGTAATAATAAAAGAAACCAAGATTAAAAAGGGAAATAGACTTGGTTCATTATGCTTGTCAATAACTTCATGAACGGATACTGAACTGTATGCTTGTTCATTTGGGAATAAATCATGAATTATTGCTTATCTTGTACAATTGCTTGTCTTGTACTCTTGTTGCCTCAAATTGCACTCTTGTTGCCTCAACTGCATAAAATGGTTAACTTGTATATTGTTCGATCATGGACAACTTGTGCACAGGGTCACGGTCTCGCAGACGATGCTGGGGCACTGGCATCGATCCGGTCCGGGTGAGACCTATTGTTCTAGTCTCTTGTTCGACGGAATGGCTTGCAACGCCCCTTGTACTTTCATTGCACACCATTCTCGTCAAAGACTATCGTCCATTATGGCAACCAAGCCAGTGATCATCTTGTATATTTAAACCTGTTGCAAACTAACTTGTGTCTTCGTGGCAGGGAGGGCATGGTAAGTATTGTGCAGGTAATTCAGACGGGCAGGTAAAATCCACCGAATGGTGGCACATTCATTTCAGTAAATTCTATATGCGGCTTACTTGTAAATGAACTAAGGCAAGATAGAAACCCACAAATGTGCATGCTTTATTAAAACAACATGTTGATTGGTATAGTTCGGTTAGCTCACCTTCACCAGTATGTTTCGACATGCTAACCCTCATTGAAACAGGTTCTCCGCACCAAGGCGAATCGAGCGAGGAGCCGAAGTCGTCTTCCCGATCCAGTCCAGCTGTTTGCGCATCTTTACCGCGCCCCTTGAAGCATTTTGAAGAAAGAAGCTTGCAACTCTTCATACACAAATGCAGCTTCGTGGCAAAGCTGTCCTCCAGCCTGGAGGTCTTTATCATTTTAAAGTTTATAAAGGGATGTAATGTACAGGACTGCTATCTTATTTTGAGTCAACACTTTTGTAAGCCCGTACGGCAATCTAGCTGACTCGTTCTGGAGTTTGTAATAGATGTTCATTATCAATAAAGAGAACTTTTCCATGTTTCAAATCTGTGTTTCAATTTATCTGCGTACTCTGAATATGTGCTTGCTATGCAAATCATTAAAGCCTTGTGTGGGCGCAACCCCAGGCCCGCACGGCGGTCACGATTCGGGGGACGCCTCAACGATTCTACGGAATCTGGTCGTGACATCGCACGGGCTTACAAAAGTGGACTCAAAATGAGATAATCGTCCTGATAACTCATTTTCTTGTCGACTCTTGCTGTTGAAAAAGAATAGCAATTGTTGAATCAGCGAGGAGATTGATTCTAACTCTTTCTCGATGCGAAAGCATTACATCATTTTACTAAAACTTTAAAATTATAGACCTTCGGGCGAAGATATCGCCTTTTCACGGAGCTGCATAAGTTATGTGCACGAGCTCCTGGATCTTCAAAAAGCTTCTTCGAAGGCACGATCAGGGCGTGCCAGTAGGTGGACTGGATTGGGAAGTCGTTATAGCTTCTTGTAGGATCTCCTTGGTGCAGGAAACCTGTTACAACGAGGGTCAGTACATCAAAATACACGGATGAAGGCGAGCTAACCCAACTATACCAATTAACACGTTTATATGAAGCATACAAGTTATTATGTGATCTTTCTATCTTGACTTTGTCCATTTTACAAGCAATCATTAGATATGAAAGTTTACTAAAAATAAATATGCCACCGTTCGGTGACTTTTACCTGCCCGTCTGAACCACCTGCACAATACTTACCATGACCTTTTCTGCCACGAAGACATAGTTAGCTTGCACAGTTTAAATATATGTGGGGATCACTGGCAGTGGACAAGTTATAGTCTTAAACGAGGATGGTATACAACGAAAGAACGTGAGGCGCTACACGTTATCACGTCCAGCATGTGAGACTATCGTGAAGTTCCGTCCGGATCAGATCAGTGCCACCCCCAGCGTCGGTCCCCAGGAACCATAGACCCTGTGCATAAGTTGTCCGTGATCAAGCGATGTTTATAGTAAGTTATCCATTGATGTAGTTCAAGCAACATGAGCACGAGCAAGTAACATGGCATGATCTGTTTGTATAGTCTCCCTGATCAGTTTATTGCATAGCAGGGTGTGTTCTATACATAGCATAATTATAGAAGAAGTATACATTCTAACTAGAATTGAAATATGATGAAGGAACATTCTAAACGAATTAGCATGCAACAAGATAACCGTTCACAAGTTGATTGACAAGCATAATGTAATCCAAGTCTATTCTATTTCATCTTGACATCTTTTAGTTATTATGGTATCGTTTGATCGGAATAATCAAGAAGGCAAGAATTTAGATGTGAAGACTTGAAAGAGGGGACAACTGAATCAAATTATAACTACTCATAAGTTGGTTGGAGAGAGAAAGGGAAAGGGGTGCTTCAAGACTCCGCTCGCACGACGTCTACTGCACGATCACCTGCATTAACACTAACAGATGATCAATACCTCTTCTACTCTTTCCAAGCTCAGAATGAAATGCAGTTCAATAAACAAAAGCAATAAAATCTATCAAAACCGTTCAAGAAATCACAAATCTGAAAACCAACTCAAATGCACGAAAGCAACAAGGCGACAACGAACACTAGACAAGAAAACTTGCAGCGGAGAGGTCCCTCTTGACTCTGCTGCTAAGTCCATCATTGGGGCACGGTCCACTGAATATGAGAATCGATTCCGAAGATGCAAATCCATAACGAGGAAAATATCTTGATTCAATCTATCCCGATCGAATGATACCAAAAGTATTTCTTAGTCGCGCTCCCCGAAAAGGGGGAACGGGGCATCACAATCAGTGCCCGGCTCCGACGTTCCTTCTGGTATGATATCTCTGGAGCAGCTCACGATGATTGTGTATGAGCTACATTGGCTGATCCGACAGTTGATAGACACGCATGATAATCCAGCACTTTCTCCTCCGACGGCTACTACGACGGCTCCTCCAGCAACTTCGACAGCTCCAGCTCCTCCGACGGCATTGATGGGTCTTCCAGCTCCTTCGACGGCTCCTGCCACTGCTCCATCTGTCGTTGCTTCCGATGATCTACATAATATCATCGCTATGGTTGTGACGCAGTACATGGCTAGCCGACAGCCATCGCCGCCTCCATCGTCGACTTGATAGGTTTTTTAGTTTGTGGTATTTTTTTGAGTTGGTTGTATTTTTTGACTTGATTGTATTTATTTAATTTGATTGTATTTATTTGACTTTGTGGAATTGTATAACACCGTCGTATTTTTGGACTTGAATTGTATAACACCGCCTCTGCCTCTACTGTAAACCCCCTCAATTTATTCTGTGGATAGTTAGAGTAGACCAGGAAAATTTTTATAGAAGATATTGAGGTTTAGAGTAGAGTATATTTTATCTGGAATTTTAATCCCATTTAATTAAAACCCTTGGCGCGCACTATCGTTGTCTAATTATTCGGAGCCCATTTTCAGCCCATAAATTCTGTACAAATATTGTACACTCGACACAACTCGCCAAATTAGGCACTGGACTTTTCCGTCACAAAAAGTCAGATTCCGTTGTGCTCTAAATTAATTGCACAATTTTTCGAATCCGAAATTCATATTTAATTCGGTGTCGGATTCCTGTGTCGTTACTCTAAATTTTGGGATACCAACTTAACCCGTTGAGTCGGACCAACAAAAGGGTCTAAGACTGACTCCAAGCCCCCACCATTTTTGGCTTTTGCGTCATTTCCGGATTTTGACCCCAAGTGCCCCAAATTAAATTAAATTCGCGGGACGCTTATTTCTATTTAATTCGGGATTACCAACTTGGTAAATCCTATTTAAATCCTAGATTAATCCCAATGCCCATTTAATTAAACCCGTGCCTCACCCTCACTACCCCCTCATCATACAAATTATTAGACGCAATTTTCGGCACAATTTTTGCGTTATTTCATGTGTTTGTACAAGTTCCCGAACTTAAGGGGCTAATGTGCAAAAGTAGCAATAGGTGTCATTTCCTCATTGATTTGGGCTAATGAAGAAAGCCTCTTCCCTCTTTTGACCGGTCACAACCCCCCCCCCCTCTCTATCTTGGAAGCATTCATCCATCATAATGAATCTCAACCATCCATTCAAATAATTACATTCATTTCTAGCCACACATTCACACACTCTCTCCTATTTAATTCCCCCTTCACAACACCTATCCCTAGACCGGCCCTAATTTCTAGGAGTCTTGGAAAACCCCCTCCCCTCACTCTCTTTCCTCCCTCTCCCCATTCAGCCGGCGGGTCCAGTCCTCCCCTTCCATTTTCCTTCTCTTTTCTTCCTCTCCTCTTCTTCTTCTTCTTCTTCTTCCATTCTACTTCACCACCCATTTCACCACTTCACCAGCCACCCTACCAGCAACTCCACCACCCCCTCAGCCTTTCCACCACCATCACGGCCACGTGCACAGCCTACCCTCACCGTGGACACTGTGCACAGCCTCCTCCCCTCACCACTTCATTCCACATCACCACCTTCACTTCATTCTTCATCACCACCACCATCCAACTTCACCACCCCCATCCAGTCACTCCACCACCACCATCCAGCCCCACGACCACCACGAGCACCATCAACTCCGATGAGCCTCATTGAGGTTCACTCCTCCCCCTCTCTTATTTTAATTTCCAGAATAATATTGTGTTAAATAGGAAGTATATATATATATTGGAATGATATTAGCTAAGGATGTATTCATATATTGTTAGAGTGTATTGTGTGGAGTAGTATAGTGTATTTTTACATGGTTAAGTGTCATGGATAAATGCATGGTTGAAGAGAATGATAAATAAATTACTGGTGGGTTAATTACATTTGAAAGAAGGTCCTTGAATATATATAAGTGGTTAGTGTAGGTTTACTTGCACTATGTGTTAAGGTATACTTTGGTTAATTCAAATGAGGTTTAATGTGAATGCATATGAAAATTTAAATGACTTGAGGATGGATTTAATGAGGTTGACATGGTTTAATATTTATGTAGTATAGTGAGAATGTATCTTGTATTATAAAGTTGGTTTTGGATGTTGAAATTAGTGGAAATGAGGGCGAATACAACTTGTGAGAAAATAAATACGATATTGGGCATGTGACGATGATTAAATAGGGTGATCAAAGACTTGGAGATTCGACTTGTAGTATGTCGGAGAAATGTATTTGTGTTAAGGTGCATTGTGGATTAGGAATGTTTCCTACATGAAGTATTACAATTTAATCAAGTTATGGATTCGAGGAAAAGTGAGTGTTTGACCTTTAAATAAATAATCGGGGTCTATGGTACATGATGGAAATTGTAGATTTAATTATGGAGAATTAAATTGAGAAGAGTGTACAGATGACTAGTTGAATTGTTGTATTGTACCGATAGTCAACTGTGGTCAACCCCCCTAGTGTCTTATCCCTGTGAGTCTTATTTGAGACTGAGTCTAGAAGTAGATGTGTGTAGCACACTTGCCTGTCCTAAGTGGTTTATTAATTCTGGTTTGTATCTCTTCACTAGATATTACGGGACCTGAGGACTTGGACGCGGTACCCGATCCCCGTCATCAGCAGCCGCACGCAGGCAAGTGTACCTTGCCACCCTGTATTTCAGTTTACAGATATTTATTGTTTCGTATGTACATTGTACACGTAGTTATATTGACGTTCGGTACTTCGCGTCCGGTTCACAACCGGGTGAAGACGTACGTCGTAGCATCCTAGGAAGATTGTCAGATGATTCGTAGTATCTCGATATGCGTACCTGAGTTTATCGATACCCCAGGACACACTCATACACTGTGATCGTGCCAGATTACTGTATCCTGATACTGACATCATGACCAGAGACTGGGACGACCTTAGGGTCGCGTCTGTTGAGTTATTTTTCCTTGTGTCGAGACTGTAGTTAGAGGTTCAGGTTCAACGCACAATCGTTGACCGCTTGGGAAGGAAAAGACAGTTACTAGACGTTTGGGCTACTCTGCACGCGCTTATATATGTATATGTAGTGATCCTATTTTATAGTATAGTGATCCTGTTTCATAGTGTAGTGGTAACACCCGTGTGTCTCTGTGCTCGGAGCTACGGTACGACCCGTGTGTCTCTGTGTTCGGAGCTGCGGTTTTATATTAGAAAGCCCACGCGTCGAACGTTGTCTTTAAACTGTGTCACACTTGTTTGGTTATGATAGAGTACCCTGTCGTGCACTTGTACTTTCTGTTTACCTGGTATGTTATTTTTTTGTACCTTGTTACGTCCCTCTAAGGACCTGGTTCCCTGCCAGTTTTGCAGCATAGACGATTACGGAGCATTTGGAGATACTGATAGAGTGGCATATCTTGCGAGCATGGTACCAGGTACTCACATTATATCTACCGGCATTATGGTTATATTACATTGATTATTCATCTGCTGTTTTAGCCTAGTTTTGTAGACTCATACTTCTTCTCGAGTCTATTCGAGTTAGTGTGTTATTGGGCGACCGACCTTAGCACATATAGCTCTTTCTTGTAGACTGAGGTACATTATGGATTGAGACATAGAGGTTAACATATATGGAACAGACTAGATAGTGCCCTTCATATTACAGCTTATACGTATTCGAGTCAGACCAGAGTCTGGTCGAATGCGTAGCTGGCGTGTCACGTAATTCTGGTCCTACGTATTTTGGGACTGGGGCGTGACATATTTTTGTGGTGGCCCATGCAGGTCCGATTTAAATCGTCTTGGTCACCTGACTGTGCCAAGCGAGCCTGCAAATTAGGAAAATATATTATGATTGTTGAATAGGATCTCAATCCATAATCGATTAAAAATTCTTTGTATGTGATTATCGCCCTTGGACTTCCACTTTGCATTCGTTCAATCTTCGTCAAATATCGTTATCCTTGTTTCTCGTCCCCTATTGTTCGGGGAGACGAATGCTTGTGACTGATGACTTCCCTCCAGAAGAAGATCGAAGACCAGACGACAGAAGACAGAATTCGTATACCTTTCCTTGAGGAAATTATTACCTTGTCAGGATAGATTGATGGGTTCTTTGGATTCTAGAACTAGTGTGGAAGGTTGGCAAGAGAGTTGGACCCAGTGGTACCCTACCCGTGCTGGAGGTAACAGTGATCTTAGAAGTACTGAGAGCTAGAAGGATTGTTGAACATGACCTAGAATGATTCATGTAAATGCATAGCCTAATGATGGAAACTAGTGGTTGTATATGATAGCAATACCATGAATGATATTATGGACTAGAGGAGATAAAATTTCAAGCTCTCACTTGGAAATAAAATGATGGAAATTTTAGTATGTGAATATTAGTATGATTGTTGACATCATTATTATAATTATAATTATGACTTGGAGAGAGAAATAACGAAAAGAAGAAATTCGAGAAATAAAATTTTAGGGAAGACCTTGAGGAGAAGAGAAATTATACATTAGGCAAGAAGGAATTTTTCTTTTGGAGGATTATTGTGGTAAACAGAACAGGAGAATTTATTTTGAGGATAAGTCTGGACGATGACACCGTCCTAGCATGAGTTGATTGAGCCAATACCACGCGACACTCGATTGTCGACGTAGTTGTATTTATATTTTTAGGCCACCAGGTTACCCTGAGTTGAGTTCAGGGAGCCTAGGAGTATGGTGTCCATCTACCTTAGGGGTATACAATTCAGGAGGTGAACCAGTGTACCACCATGTTATAGCAGAGTTGAGGATGTTTTCTAGATAATCTTTTAAGCCTGCCACCTGACAGACAGAGTTTGTTACAGAGTTGACTCCAAGAGCCGAGCCGATTATTTTTCCGTCTTCGGACTAGCACCGACAGAGTTTGGTTGAGTTGAAAGTCCATAATAGAGGACCTCTTAGACAAGGGTTTCGGTCGGGCTAGTGTTTTCCATGAGAAGCAACCATCTTATAGTACCGAAGAAGGACAAGACGATACGTCTGCGTATTGATTTCAGGGACGGTATGTTTGTGTATCGAATTACAGGATTTAATGCAGTAACGGTAAAGAACAAGTACCCATTACCGCAAATCAAAGATTTATTTGAATCAGCTAAGTGACACATATGTATTTTGAAGATCGATCTCAGATCCAGCTATCATCAGATCTAGGTTCGGAGAGAGGCCATTCCTAAGGCGACATTCCGGATGTAGTATGGATACTATGAGTTTTTAGTCATGCTGTTTGGTTTAACCAACGCGCCAGCAGTATTTATGTGTTTGATGAACAATGTCTTCCACCAGTACTTAGATAAGTTCATGGTGGTATTTATAGACGATATCTTGATATATTCCAAGAGCCAGGAGGAGCATGAGAGACATCTCAGGATTGTATTGGAGACACTCAGACAGGAGAGGTTGTACGCCAAACTCAGCAAATGTGAGTTTTGCTTGGATAGAGTACCATTTCTGGGACACATAATCACCGGTGATGGACTATCAGTTGATCCGGAGAAGATAGCTGCAGTAGAGACCCGGCCTACCCCTACATCAGTTACGGAGGTTAGGAGTTTCCTCGGACTTGCCGGATATTACCGGAGGTTCGTGGAAAACTTTTCGAGGATAGCTGCGCCTATGACGCGACTGACGCGTAAAGGCAAAAAGTTTATCTGGACCGACTAGTGTCAGGCGGCTTTCGATAAGATGAAGAAGCGTCTGACATCAGCACCGATTTTGACACTACCCTCAGGATCAGGAGGATTTATAGTGTACAGTGATGCGTCAGGGAGCGGATTGGGATGAGTACTGATGCAACACGGCAAGGTGATAGTCTACGCATCGAGACAGTTGAGAGTTCATGAGAAGGACTATCTGACGCATAGTCTAGAGCTAGCTGTAGTGATATGTGCACTAAAGCTATGGCGGCACTACCTTTATGGAGAGCGTGTTGAGATTTATACAAAACGCAAAAGTTTGAAAGTATGTCAACACGCAGATGGAGCTCAACATAAGATAGAGGCACTGACTGGAGTTGATGACAGATTATGATATCGAGTTGCAGTACCATCTTGGCGAGGCAATGTAGTAGCAGATGCCTTAAGCAGGAAGCCCATGGCATACTTTTTGACGATGCAGCGACAGTTGATAGAGGATCTCCAGGAGCTTGGGATAGAGATTGTATTGCCAGGCATGGATGGACAGATGGCCAGTCTTGAGGTTCAGTCTACTTTGATTGAGAGGATCAAGGCAGCATTGCCTACGGATGCGAGATTTTGACGTCTGCGAGAGAGAACAGAAGCCGGCATGCAGACGGGACTCAGGATTCATGAAGACGGAACGTTAAGGTACGTAAATCGCCTATATGTTCCGAGTGGCGAGCTACGCCAAGAGTTGATGACAGAGGCTCATAGCTCGATTTATTCCATTCATCCCGGGGGTACGAAGATGTACCGAGACTTGAGACAGCATTTATGGTGGCATGGGATGAAGAGGGAAATTGCAAGATTTGTGGCGAAGTGTTTAGTTTGTCAGCAAGTCAAGGCTGAACATCAGAGGACTGCAGGATTATTGCAGCCACTCCCCATTCCCGAGTGGAAGTGGAAACACATTACCATGGACTTCGTCACAGGATTCCCGTGAAGCGCTAACGGGAAGGATGCAGTTTGGGTTGTCGTAGACAGACTCACCAAGTCTGCACATATCTTGCCCTTCAGAGTTGGGCAATCCACTGAGATACTACCTGACATGTATATGAGGCAGATAGTACGATTACATGGAGTGCCTGTCAGCATCGTATCGGATCGTGATTCCAGATTCACGTCATATTTTTGGCGGAGTATGCAGGAGAGCCTAGGAACTCGTCTCAAGTTCAGCACTGCGTACCATCCACAGACTGATGGACAGTCAGAGCGCACGATACAGATATTAGAGGATATGTTGCGAGCGTGCATGATTAATTTTGGAGGATCTTGGGAGGACCACCTACACTTGGTAGAATTCTCCTACAATAACAGTTACCAGGCCAGCATACAGATGACACCCTATGAGGCACAGTACGGCAGGAAATGTAGGTCGCCAGTTTGTTGGAGTAACGTGGGAGAGCGTCAGATACTTGGTCGAAAATTGGTGACACAGACAGTAGAGAAGGTCAAGCAGATTCAGAGCCACCTGCGCGCAGCACAGGACAGACAGAAACACTGGGCAGATGCGCACCGCAGACTATTGGAGTTCAAGGAGGGTGACCACGTATTTTTGAGGATATCGCCCACTCGTGGTACCATCAAATTCAGAGGCAGAGGCAAGCTGAGTCCGAGGTATATCGGACATTTTGACATTCTGGAACGAGTTGGCGAAGTGGCTTACCGTCTTGCATTACCTCCATCACTAGAGGGAGTACATGACGTATTTCACGTATCGCAGCTGAGGAGATATGTCGTAGACCCTAGCCACGTGCTTGATCATTCGGAGATTACAGTCGGGCCTAGTCTGTCTTACGTAGAGCAGCCAGTCGAGATTCTCGATCGCAGCGAGAAGACTTTGAGAGGACAGACGATTCGACTGGTCAGAGTGGCATGGAAGCACCATTCACCAGGCGAGTCTACTTGGGAGCGCGAGGATTCTATTCGGCAGCGATTCCCATACTTGTTTGGGGAGCAAGGTACGAATTTACGTACGGCAATTTAATTACTAGTTATTTTAAATTCTGTTAGATATTATCGTGCTTTACTTTTAATTTCGGGGACAAAATTTTTCTAAGTTGGGAAGAATGTAAACCCCCTTAATTTATTCTGTGGATAGTTAGAGTGGACCAGAAAATTTTTTATAGAAGATATTGAGGTTTAGAGTAGAGTATATTTTATCTGGAATTTTAATCCCATTTAATTAAAACCCTTGGTGCGCACTATCGTTGTCTAATTATTCGGAGCCCATTTTCAGTCCATAAATTCCTTACAAATATTGTACACTCGACACAACTCGCCAAATTAGGCACTGGACTTTTCCGTCACAAAAAGTCAGATTCCGTTGTGCTCTAAATTAATTGCACAATTTTTCGAATCCGAAATTCATATTTAATTCGGTGTCGGATTCCTGTGTCGTTACTCTAAATTTTGGGATACCAACTTAACCCGTTGAGCCGGACCAACAAAAGGGTCCAAGACTGACTCCAAGCCTCCACCATTTTTGGCTTTTGTGCCATTTCCGGATTTTGACCCCAAGTGCCCCAAATTAAATTAAATTCGCGGGACGCTTATTTCTATTTAATTCGGGATTACCAACTTGGTAAATCCCATTTAAATCCTAAATTAATCCCAATGCCCATTTAATTAAACCCGTGCCTCACCCTCACTACCCCCTCGTCATACAAATTATTAGACGCAATTTTCGGCATAATTTTTGCGTCATTTCATGTGTTTGTACAAGTTCCCGAACTTAAGGGACTAATGTGCAAAAGTAGCAATAGGTGTCATTTCCTCATTGGTTTGGGCTAATGAAGAAAGCCTCTTCCCTCTTTTGACCGGTCACAACCCCCCCCCCCCCTCTCTCTCTCTTGGAAGCATTCATCCATCATAATGAATCTCAACCATCCATTCAAATAATTCCATTCATTTCTAGCCACACATTCACACACTCTCTCCTATTTAATTCCCCCTTCACAACACCTATCCCTAGGACGGCCCTAATTTCTAGGAGTCTTGGAAAAACCCCTCCCCTCACTCTCTTTCCTCCCTCTCCCCATTCAGCCGGCGGGTCCAGTCCTCCCCTTCCCTTTTCCTTCTCTTTTCTTCCTCTCCTCTTCTTCTTCTTCTTCTTCTTCTTCTTCTTCTTCTTCCATTCTACTTCACCACCCACTTCACCACTTCACCAGCCACCCTACCAGCAACTCCACCACCCCCTCAGCCTTCCCACCACCATCACGGCCACGTGCACAGCCCACCCTCACCGTGGACAATGTGCACAGCCTCCTCCCCTCACCACTTCATTCCACATCACCACCTTCACTTCATTCTTCATCACCACCACCATCCAACTTCACCACCCCCATCCAGTCACTCCACCACCACCATCCAGCCCCACGAGCACTATCAACTTCGACGAGGCTCATTGAGGTTCACTCCTCCCTCTCTCTTATTTTAATTTCCAGAATAATATTGTGTTAAATAGGAAGTATATATATATTGGAATGATATTAGCTAAGGATGTATTCATATATTGTTAGAGTGTATTGTGTGGAGTAGTATAGTATATTTTTACATGGTTAAGTGTCATGGATAAATGCATGGTTGAAGAGAATGATAAATAAATTACTGGTGGGTTAATTACATTTGAAAGAAGGTCCTTGAATATATATAAGTGGTTAGTGTAGGTTTACTTGCACTATGTGTTAAGGTATACTTTGGTTAATTCAAATGAGGTTTAATGTGAATGTATATGAAAATTTAAATGACTTGAGGATGGGTTTAATGAGGTTGACATGGTTTAATATTTATGTAGTATAGTGAGAATGTATCTTGTATTATAAAGTTGGTTTTGGATGTTGAAATTAGTGGAAACGAGGGCGAATACAACTTGTGAGAAAATAAATACGATATTGGGCATGTGACGATGATTAAATAGGTGATCAAAGACTTGGAGATTTGACTTGTAGTATGTCGGAGAAATGTATTTGTGTTAAGGTGCATTATGGATTAGGAATGTTTCCTACATGAAGTATTATAATTTAATCAAGTTATGGATTCGAGGAAAAGTGAGTGTTTGACCTTTAAATAAATAATCGGGGTCTATGGTACATGATGGAAATTGTAGATTTAATTATGGAGAATTAAATTGAGAAGAGTGTACAGATGACTAGTTGAATTACTGTATTGTACCGATAGTCAACTGTGGTCAACCCCCCTAGTGTCTTGTCCCTGTGAGTCATATTTGAGACTGAGTCTAGAAGTAGATATGTGTAGCACACTTGCCTGTCCTAAGTGGTTTATTAATTCTGGTTTGTATCTCTCCACTAGGTATTACGGGATCTGAGGACTTGGATGCGGTACCCGATCCCCGTCATCAGCAGCCGCACGCAGGCAAGTGTACCTTGCCACCCTGTATTTCAGTTTACAGATATTTATTGTTTCGTATGTACATTGTGCACGTAGTTATATTGACGTTCGGTACTTCGCGTCCGGTTCACAACCGGGTGAAGACGTACGTCGTAGCATCCTAGGAAGATTGTCGGATGATTCGTAGTATCTCGATATGCGTACCTGAGTTTATCGATACCCCAGGACACACTCATACACTGTGATCGTGCCAGATTCCTGTATCCTGATACTGACATCATGACCAGAGACTGGGACGACCTTAGGGTCGCGTCTGTTGAGTTATTTTTCCTTGTGTCGAGACTGTAGTTAGAGGTTGAGGTTCAACGCACAATCGTTGACCGCTTGGGAAGGGGAAGACAGTTACTAGACGTTTGGGCTACTCTGCACGCGCTTATATATGTATATGTAGTGATCCTGTTTTATAGTGTTGTGATCCTGTTTCATAGTGTAGTGGTAACACCCGTGTGTCTCTGTGCTCGGAGCTACGGTACGACCCGTGTGTCTCTGTGTTCGGAGCTGCGGTTTTATATTAGAAAGCCCACGCGTCGAACGTTGTCTTTAAACTGTGTCACACTTGTTTGGTTATGATAGAGTACCCTGTCATGCACTTATACTTTCTGTTTACCTGGCATATTATTTTTTTGTACCTTGTTACGTCCCTCTGAGGACCTGGTTCCCTGTCAGTTTTGCAGCATAGACGATTACGGAGCATTTGGAGATACTGATGGAGTGGCATATCTTGCGAGCATGGTACCAGGTACTCACATTATATCTACCGGCATTATGGTTATATTACATTAATTATTCATCTGCTATTTTAGCCTAGTTTTGTAGACTCATACTTCTTCTCGAGTTTATTCGAGTTAGTGTGTGTCACGACCCGTACCCGGTGTAAGGATACTAGTCGGAAACAACGCCCAGCCTACGCTGCAGAATCGGCGGTAGAACGCTGTCTAGATATTCTATCTAATGTAATGAACCACCAATAATGATAGAATACTCAATCACAGAACTAAGATAGAATGAGCACGAATTAGATAAGAATAGAATAGTCATCATAAAACTCATGAGTTTAAAATAATACATCAATGAGTCTGAAGAGTAACAGAAATAAGCTGGAGACAAATCCAGTACAAAAGAATACTATCATACTACAAAGCTACACTCCAGGGTCAACTGTCTCAGTTGGGATAAGTCCCTCTTGAGCCAGGGTCTCAGAATCTAAACCCACAACATCCTGGGGTCCATAATAGGTAGGGTACTCCTTAGTGTCATCTGGAAAAATATATCCAGTCAGGAAAGGAGCAGAGTACAACCCTAACAGCAGTTCTCAATTAATGATAAAAACTATGTAACAGTAAATAGCTGTGGATAAACAAGATGCACAATAGAAATATATAGACAATAAGGAAATACTGGAAGGAAATACAATAATGAACAATATGCTAATGAAACAATAATACTAATGACTAAGTGTGTGAGTACTAGCTTAACATGTGATCGGCTTGGGCAAGATGCAATGCGGCCTGGCTAATCATACGTGTGGTGCATGATCAACACTATTCGCTTACCAGTACTTTATTCAATAGGGATTTGATCACATATTTATACTAATACTCCCCACCCCCGACTGGTATAATAGATCCAACCACGGTATGCTATGGCACTAGATTCCCCAAGAAGAGAGCGACTCCTCCCGAAAATCGGTGTCTGTACATGTACAAGATAACCAATGAAACAATACTTGCATCATATACACCATATACCAAGGAATAACATCTCATGACGAGATCCGGATATACCAATCCGTGTAACCATAGTGTCGAGAGAAACATGTAAATCTACACTAGATACAACGAACATAGAGGATATCATAAATGAAAAACTATCAGAGAATGTACTCGCCTGAAGTCCAAAGAACAGTCCCACAGATGTCTGACTCGGTACCTCGAAGACCTAGATATAGAATACCATATTAAAACAAGGTCCCGGAAAGAGAACAAGTCAAACTAGTCAACTTCTAGGTCAATAAATAAATTCTAAGTTAAAAGTCAACTATGGTCAACTCTAAAGTCAACTAAAGTCAAACATGGTCAAACCAAGGTCATCCTCACAAGACATCTATACAAATAAAATAGAAAATAAAATACAACAATTTAGGAATCAAAATTAGATCCCAAAAGATACCCACACAAGAATACTAATAGTACAAATAATGCACACTCTAAATAATGTATATACAAACCAAATAATATATTATTATTAGTATTATACCTCACAAAAACACTTATATATATACATATATATATATATATATATATATATATATATATATATATATACAATATATAAATCAAAATGCATATATATATATAAAACAAATTTAATAACTATATACTTATATATACATACATATAAACTTATAAAATTAAAATACCAAACACATGCACATATTAATGTATGTATTTTACATGGCTAGAAGCACACATAAAAACACATTCATTAATATACAAATAATTACATAATAATTATAAATAATATAATTACACAATTAAACACATAGATATATTTTATAAAACATTTATGTATAATTTATACTATTAACATAAGTACATATATAATTACATGCAAGAAAGCTACATATTATATTTGTACATCATATTAGCACACACAAAATATATAGATCTATGCTACAATAATTACTATAATAAATACACAAAATAAATATATAATATCTATATATATTTACTAATTATAATTGAAGAATTTAAACCATACATAATTAGATCTATTCAAAAATCCACACAATTGGAGAGTATCACACCGTATCCCACTAGATCTAGGATACGGATGTGACACGAGTCCAACACACAACCAATTGCACCCCAAAGGATACAAACAAATCACAAATAATATTTATGAATAAATCAAAGTGTCAAAAGTAGATCTATGTGTCCGTGTCAAAATACAACATGTTCAAAGCCCCGTGTCGGAGGGAAAACCCACAAAATAACACGTATCACCAAATAGTTGGGATACGAACCACATGTACCAAATTATAGATACGACACTAGCCCCAAACACATAAGCTCATGTCCAATTGATCTATAGGATCAATTGATACATACAACAAAATGTAAATTCGGAATTCCAACAAAATTGACACAAAAAGTACCATAACTTTCTCCATGGGTCTCCTATGAACACAAAACAAATTCCTATGGGTAGTAAATACATATGGGTTGATTTTACATGATTAAATATCATATTTAGAAGCTATTTTAATGGAAAAAAACTGAATTATACCTATTGGGAGATGGATTCCTAATGAAACCTCCAATTGAGATGAACTTGCTTCCAAATTGTAGATCATTGCTCCTCTTTGTAGATCCTTACTTTCTCCTTCTAGATCCTTTCTTCTCAACTTTCTAATGGTGAATTGGGAAAAATTTGGAATGAATTTGGTGGGGAATTGGAATGAAAATGGAGGGAATTTGGGAGTGGAAAATTCTAGATCTAGATTTGGAATGAGAATGAGAGGAGAGAGAAATTTCCCCCCTCTAATATAGGCCGGCCATGCCCCCTTCCCCAAGCAATTATAAAATATCCAATGTACCCCTTGGGGCCTCTCATGAAGAAATAATTAAGGAAGGAAGCTTCTAGTCTAATCATTTAATTAATTTAATCCATCTCCTTAATCATGGGCTTTCTAAATGGGTCAAGTCTAACTATTTAATTTATGTTGGTCCATGGGTCCAAACTACACTAGTTGGGTCTACTAAAATAAGTCCAAAATAATTAAATAAAATCCAACAATAATTAAATAATACAACAAAAATTATTTACCATGCACAATATTTATTTAAATAGGAAATTACTAAAATACCCTTTTTCCTAAAATGTGGTAGTGACAAGTCTACCCTCCTTAAAATAATTTCGTCCTCGAAATTTAAAGATGAAAACTACCCCCAGAAAATCACAGAACAGAACTAAAGAATCACAATTAACTAATGAACAAAATATAACAATGAACAGAACATAGCTAGAGAATTAACATACCTCAAGGTACAAACAATTATGGATAACGCTCTCGCATGTCATCCTCTCTCTCCCAGGTAGACTCCCCCGGAGAGTGATGCCTCCATGCGATGCGTACCAAAGGAATAGTCTGGTTCCTCAGCACCTTCTTTCTCCGATCCAGAATCTCAACTGGCTGCTCTGGATAGCTAAGAGTAGGGCCCAGCTCTATCTCTAAGTGATCCAATACATGACTAGGATCTGCCACGTATCGTCTCAACTGCGACACATGAAATACGTTGTGCACTCCCTCCAATGCAGGTGGCAAGTCTAGTCTATAAGCAACTGCACCGACCCTCTCTAGAATAGTGAAAGGTCCGATGAATCGCGGACTAAGCTTTCCGCCTCCACCGAAGCGAATTGTGCCTCGTGTCGGAGAAATCCTTAGAAACACCAAACCATCCACCTAGAATAAAACACCATCTTAAGAACTTAATCTATAACAAACAAGAACAAGCACAAACAAAATCTAAATTATACCTCGAACTCCAAAGGTCTCCGATGGCTATCGGCCCAATGCCGCTGTCTGTCCTGCGCCACTCGAAGTCTATCTCTGATCAACTGAACCTTCTTCGCTGCATCCACAATCATTTCTGGACCAAGCAAAACTCTCTCTCCAACATCGTCCCAAGACAAAGGAGTACGACACCTCCGACCATATAGAGCTTCAAAACGTGACATCTCTATACTGGCCTGGTAACTGTTGTTGTAAGCAAACTCTACCAAATGGAGATGGTCCTCCCAAGAACCCCCAAAATCTAGTACACAAGTGCGCAACATATCCTCGAAAGTCTGGATAGTCCTCTCTGACTGCCCATCTGTCTGGGGATGATATGCAGTACTGAACTTGAGCTGAGTGCCCAAACTCTCCTGCAAACTCCTCCAGAAATGAGAAGTGAAACGACTATCTCGATCTGAGACTATGCTGACGGGAACTCCATGTATCCTAACGATCTGCCTCACATACATCTCTGCCAGCTTCTCCGTAGACAAACCCACCTTGAAAGGCAAAAAGTGGGCCGACTTGGTCAACCTATCAACAATGACCCAAATCGCGTCTTTCCCTCCTGGAGATCGTGGAAGTCCGGACACAAAATCCATAGTAATGTGTTCCCACTTCCACTCTAGAATGGGTAATGGCTGAAGTAACCCTGCTGGCCTATGCCTCTCGGCTTTCACCTGCTGGCACACTAAGCATCTGGAGACAAACTGTGCCATTTTCCTCTTCATGCCATACCACCACACACTCTCTCGCATATCCCGATACATCTTGTTAGCACCTGGATGTATGGAATACTGAGAGCGATGCGCTTCCTGCAACACCTCCTCACGCAACTCCCTACTAGGCATACACAATCTAACTCCATGCCTCAAAGATCCATCCTCTGCAATAGTAAAATCATCCTCCAATCCTGCTCTCACCTGAGCTCTGATACTCCTCAAAGATACATCATCATACTGTGCTGCCTTGATCCTGTCCATCAAATCTGAGTGTATCTGCAGTCCTCACATCTGCATAGCACCACCAGGAACAATCACCTCAATGCCCAAGCTCTCCAAGTCCTCCAACAAATATCGATCCTGCGTCAAGAACATAGCTACCGGATACCTGCTCAAAGCATCGGCAACTACATTGGCTTTCCCAGGATGATATTGTAAAGAGATATCAAAATCCTTCATCAGTTCCAACCACCGACGCTGCCTCATGTTCAACTCCTTCTGCGTGAAAACGTACTTCAAGCTTTTGTGGTCTGTGAAGATCTCCACACGCTCTCCGTACAAATAATATTTCCACAACTTCAGGGCGAATATGACAGCTTCCAACTCCAAATCATGGGTAGGATAGTTTTTTTCATGAGGACGCAATTGCCTGGATGCATAGGCAATCACTTTCCCATGCGGCTGAAGAACACAACCTAAACCCTTTCTCGATGCATCACTATAAATAGTGAAACCTCCGGACCCTGATGGCAACGTCAAAATAGGAGCAGACGTTAACCTCTTCTTCAACTCTTCAAAAGCAACCTGGCAATCCTCCGTCCAAACAAACTCCACATCCTTCCTTGTGAGTCTGGTCATCGGCTCGGCAATCCTCGAAAAATCTTGCACAAATTCCTGTAATAGCCTGCCAATCCCAAGAAAGTCCTGATCTCTGCTACCGAACTCGGAGTCTTCCAAGATTCCACTGCTGAAATCTTCTTCGGATCCACTGAAATACCATCACCAGTCACAACATGCCCCAAAAATTCCACCTTGTCCAGGAAAACTCACACTTGGACAACTTCCCATACAACTTCTCCTTCCTTAGCACATCCAACACAATCCTCAAATGCTCCTCATGCTCCTCCGGTGTCCTCGAGTATATGAGTATGTCGTCGATGAACACCACTACAAACTTGTCAAGGTACTGGTGGAACACCTTGTTCATCAAGTTCATAAATACCGCCGGTGCATTAGTCAAACCAAACGGCATTACCATAAACTCGAACTGACCATACCGAGTTCTAAAAGCAGTCTTCGGTATGTCCTCCGGCTTCACCTTCACCTGATGGTAGCCTGATCTCAAATCTATCTTAGAAAATACCTTCACACCACTCAACTGTTCAAACAGATCATCAATCCGTGGCAAAGGATACTTATTCTTGATAGTAAGATTATTCAAAGCCCTGTAATCAATGCACATACGCATCGATCCATTCTTCTTCGGTACAAACAATACCAGGGCTCCCCATGGTGAAGAACTCGATCTGATAAACCCCTTATCCTGTAATTCGTCCACCTGCTTCTTCAACTCGACCAGCTCGCTGTTGTTTACTCTATAGACATGTTGCGAAATTGGTTCTGCACCTGGCACCAAGTCTATAGAAAATTCAACATCTCGATCTGGTGGCAATCCTGGCAATTCCTCAGAAAACACATCCAAAAATTCTGCTATCAACGGATGTGGAAACTCCTTGTCTTCCACCATAGCTCCACAAATAATGCCTTCCTCCTACTCCGCAGCTCCTCTAGCAAACTCGAACTCTGGCTCTCCTGGTGAACCAAACAAAACTCTACCTCCTCTACAGTCTATGCTAGCACGGTGCCTACTCAACCAATCCATCCCAAGTACAATGTCGTAGCTCGGAAGTGGCATTACAAGTAGACACGCACTCAACTCCCGGCCTCCCAGAGTAACTCTCCGATCCTTGCAAATATCATTAACCAGGATAATGCCTCCCCCGGTCATGATCTTGCAAGTCCTAAGCAAAGACTCAGCTACCAAACCATGCTTCAGAGCAAAAGAAACAGATACAAAACTATGGGAAGCACCACTATCAAACAAAGCTAAAGCTGGAATGGAATCAAGAAGAATAGAACCTGCGATAACATCTCCGGTGGGTTCCTCCTCTTCGACGGTCATAGCAAACGCTCGTCCCTGTCGAGCACCTTCCTGCTGTTGATGCTGGACAAAATGCTGCTGTTGTGTCGGAAGTGGTCCCCTCGGTTGTGCTGCAGGTGGTCTCGTCTGTGTCCTCGGAGCTGGAGATGCTCCCTGAACTGCACGACGAGGACACTCTGTAAACCCCCTGAATTTTCAAAATTTTAAAACTGGAATTTTTCACAATTTTCTGGAATTTTCTGGGATTTTTCTGAAATTTAAAAAAAGCAGGGTTTTAATTATTCAATAATTTTTAATTGATATTAAACAGTAATAAAATATTATGAAAATAATATTTTTGGATGTAAAATGAAAAACTGGACTTAGGGCAATTTTTCTGGAATTTATCGGACCCCGGACCTATTTTAAATGCCTAAAAAGTATTTATCTATTTATTAAATTAATTAATTAAATAAATTACTGTTATTAATTATTATTTTTTTTTTTATTTATTAAACCCTAGAATCCGGCCCGCGGCCCGTTGGGCCGGCCCAGCCCAACGAACCCAACCCAGCCCCGCCGGGTCGGGTCGGGTCGGATCCGCCCCCGACCCGCACCCACCGACCCGACCCATCCCCACTCTCGTCCCCACGTCTGCGCGCGCCCGAGTCCGGCGCCGCTCCGCCCGGGCCGCCCGCCGCATCCACCGGCCTCCCCTCCGCGCACCCCGCCACGTCGGCCACGACCCCGCCTTTCTCGGCCAGCCGCTCCTCCGCCGGATCCCCTATTTAAACCCTCTTCTCTCCCCCTCCGCCTCGCTGCCTCACCCGCCGACCGCCACAGTCATCCACCGCCATCCACCGCAACGGCCTCGCCGCTCCGCCGGCACCCTCGGCCACCCTGCTCCGCAGCCGACCACCGCCCCCTCTTCTCCTCCTCCTCCGCCGGCCTCCATCGACGACAACAGCGGCAACAGCAGCCCCCTCCGGCGGTCCTCGGCCGCCCCCGCGCCGCCAGCGCCTCCCCGAGAACCGCCCAGCCCCGGCCGACCAGCCCCCAGCCCCCTCCGGCGGTCCTCCGGCCGCCGCAGTGCCGCCATCCCCGCCGGAAAGCCCTAACCCTAACCCTAATTCATTCTGTGTCCGGACACGTGTCCGACACGAGTCGGACACGGTTTGACCCTGTTTTTGGGTCCCCTTCAGGTGCGTGTAACTTTTTATCCGTAGCTCCGTTTTCGATTCCGCAAATTGCGTTGCGAAGCCTGTATGACCCTCTCGGTGTCCGGACAAACTGTTCGGGGCATCGCGTCCTGTGGTGATCGCACACCGCGATCCAAAAACAGGAAAAACCCAGACCCCGATTCACCCCGGAACTGAGTACGCCCCGCCAAACGGGACGACTTGGTCGCGTGCGGTCTTCACAGATACGTGCGCCTCGTCGATACGGACGTGTGGGATTTCGCGGAAGCTGATTTGGGTGTGCGTGCACACCGGAATCAACGCGTATCCGCGGACATCGCCCCGTATCCGCCTTTTCTGCAATTCGACCTAACTTCGTGCACACACGTCGGATCGAGACGAAACTTGCGCCATCGGACTCGTAGCGATACGCTGGTCCTGTGGGTCAAGTTTGGTTCGATTCTGAGAACGTTGACGAAATCGCGTGTCGTGGGCCCCACATGCCCCGCTCGACGGGCGATTTTGTGATCGGCTCATCGGAATTCAATTCTGAAAGTTCCGTTGGGTTCGTATCAGCGTTTCTGAACTGTTGACACTAAGTTTGGTGAATTTGGAGACCTTTGACCCTGACGCGTTTTTCGGTGCAAAGCGGGCCCACCGGTGGACCCCGTTTTGGCCCGAAACTGTCGTTTCTGCCCTTGTCTCCAAATTGGACCCAAGGACAGGCGTTTCTAGCTGATTGATATTTTCTGGATCTGATGGTGATGTTTGTTTCAGCAACCGGAGTACCGCCTATAATCCCCGCCGAAGTCAGAACCGCGAACATAGTCGGAACCACAGGCAAGTGTACCTCGCCAAAACTTGCAGTCTTGCTAAAAAGTTCCTGGACTTAGTTATACATCAGAGGGCAAGTTTACATTGCCAAACCCTGCAGCTTGCTATATATTTTCTTGGTTTAATCTTGCAACAGTAGGAACATAAAGCTTGTCAATCCTCAGATATTCCTGGTTATAGTATTATACTTGATTTATTGTAGATTCACATGTAACTTGTTTAATTGCTTAACCCAGGACACCTGACACTGTTCATGTGACGGAATTACCTGACATATATATGGTGATTCCGTATAGGTTACATTTTCATGTCATTTCTAGTTTACATGCTTAGATTCTAGCCTGACTCATTGCATTAGTTCAAACTTGCGTGACTTGTACCTGATATATTCTGGAACTGTGACGTGAGATTACATGGGGTGGGGAGAGTATAATCATATCAAGGCTGAATATAATATATTATAAATACTTTTAACTGGCGGTGCCTTAGACTCTGATACAGAGCTTTGGTTCCTTACTGGCCTCTCGAGAAAATACTGCTATGGTTTCTTCGACACTGATCCTGTAGCAGTCTCAGCCTGAGTATGACTAAAACTCTCACATGCATATCACTAGCTGGTTTGCATATTTACCCTGCTGTTTCATTATTGCTGCACTGCATATGTTTTGGCTTGTGTTTTCCGTACCTTGTTATGTCCCCTGAGGACCTGGAATGGACTATGTCCCCAGGTATAGCTGCAGAGAACTTCCCCGAGGTGTACGGTACAGGAGCACTCCTTGGAGCAGAACCCGGAACCGAGGACGAGATAGTTGCAGAGGACTTCTCTTGAGCACCTGCTTCAGCTCCACAGTATTTCCATTTTTCCAGCATTTTATTTCCTGTCTTTTCTTAATTGTAACAGAATAATTCTCGGATTTGTTTCCCGAGATAACCTTATTTCATATTGCTTATTTAATTCCAATGCATTATTTCCGGCATTAATCTGTGTTATCTGTGGATGAGATTAGAAATACCTGAGACTGTAACTTAGTATTACTAGACTACAGCTTAAGCATGCCCTGATGGATCCATTAAATTGGGTTGTCCATCGGTGCGTGCTGCTGGCCATTGCTCACGTGCTCAGTCCCTCGTCATTTTGGGACTGGGGCGTGACATGGTTTTTGTGGTGGCCCATGCAGGTCAACGACTAAATTGTTCGGTTTCAACTTAGGGACCGAACAGGCCTGCGATAAGATAGGATAAGTTTTAGGATCTCATCCACTTGCTTGAATCGTTTTTGATATCTGTATCGTATTCGAACTAACTTGAACTTGCATCTTGCCTTGTTTCCTGTGTGCCTCTTATTGGTTATTTTGGATACAGGGAAATGGACCCACAAGAATGCAACGAGACTCCCGTCAGGACGCCACAAGCTACAGGTGTCACCTACGGCGACGACGTGACACCAGTCGGAGGAATCCCCACAACTCAACAGAGCCAGCAGGCAGGTCAACCTACCTCCCGATTCCGACGCGATGACATTCCACCTCCGCCGCAGTTCGCCCCCCCAATGCCCGTGTTCCCACCAGGACAGCCGATCGACGGGCAGCAAATATTCCAAATGATCTACGCGATGATGCAAGCACAGCAACAAGTCCAACACGAGGCTCAGCGTCGCGAAGCTAATTTCTTGAGGGACAGCATTGTAACTGCACTGGAGCAGGCCAACCTACCAGCTCGACGGCCAACTACAGGCTCAATCACTGACTTCCGCCAACTGAAGCCCCGCACTTTTTCTGGCAAAGAGGAGCCCACAGAAGTTCATGAGTGGCTCACCAACATACGACATCAACTTGAAGCAGCTGAACTTCCACGGGAACGCTGGATGACTGCCGTCCGAATGCAATTGACGGACAACGCCCATCACTGGTGGTTGTCTGAGGAGACACGGCTCGGACCAGACCGAGTCACTTGGGAGGAGTTCTCCAAACTCTTCCAGGAGATGTACATACCTGCCATCGCTCGATCAGAACTGCGGGACAAGTTCAATCGCCTCACTCAGGAGGCTATGACGGTGGAAGAGTACAACGCTGAGTTCATTCGGTTGAGCCGCTTCGCTCCAACACTGATCCCGACTGAGGAAGAGAAGGCCGAGAAATTCTTCGACGGACTGAACATTGAGCTGCAGAAACTAATTGGGTCCGTCGCACCAACATCATACTCGGACGTTCTTGCCGCGGCTCGACGCATAGAGCGCGTCACCAAGAGAGAGACCAGACTGAAGCGGCCGTCCCCATCCGCACCAGCCAGAGCAGCACAAGAGGAGTCTGCAAAGCGTCAACAAGTAAGCTCGCCACCAGCAGCAGCACCAAAAGCCTTCTACCTTCCTACCTGTTACCACTGCGGCAAGATCGGCCATGTCGAGAAGGAATGTAGACGTAAACTCGGACTATGCTTAGGCTGTGGATCCAGACAGCATGCAGTGAGAGACTGCCCCGAGCGTCGAGAAGGAACACCAAGGACGAACCAGCAAACTCCACCAGCGCCTCGAGCAGCACCCTACCAGCAAGCTCAGCAGCAGCAGAGGAATCTACCTCAAGGACGAGGACAAGCTTACGCGATGACTGTGCAGGAAGCCGAAGCGAGTAAGTGATTTATAGTTATCCGTTTTTAGTCTTGTGTAGTTCGTGCCTCTTGGTTCGTGACCTCAGCCCCAACCTAGTGAATTGCAACTTGTTAATAACAACCTGGCTTTCATAAAAGATATGGTTTTAACTAAATTATCCTGGAAAGTGTAAACTTTCAAATTTTAGGGAAACGGTATTTCCCTGAAGCATCTTGTGATGTATTTTCAAACGATGTTGCGACCGCGTCATCTCTGTTGACCGGTTATTCTTTGATTGCGAGGACGCAATCCTCTTAAGGGGGGTATATTGTAAATCCCCTGAATTTTCAAAATTTTAAAACTGGAATTTTTCACAATTTTCTGGAATTTTCTGGGATTTTTCTGAAATTTAAAAAAAAGCAGGGTTTTAATTATTCAATAATTTTTAATTGATATTAAACAGTAATAAAATATTATGAAAATAATATTTTTGGATGTAAAATGAAAAACTGGACTTAGGGCAATTTTTCTGGAATTTATCGGACCCCGGACCTATTTTAAATGCCTAAAAAGTATTTATCTATTTATTAAATTAATTAATTAAATAAATTACTGTTATTAATTATTATTTTTTTTTTTATTTATTAAACCCTAGAATCCGGCCCGCGGCCCGTTGGGCCGGCCCAGCCCAACGAACCCAACCCAGCCCCGCCGGGTCGGGTCGGGTCGGATCCGCCCCCGACCCGCACCCACCGACCCGACCCATCCCCACTCTCGTCCCCACGTCTGCGCGCGCCCGAGTCCGGCGCCGCTCCGCCCGGGCCGCCCGCCGCATCCACCGGCCTCCCCTCCGCGCACCCCGCCACGTCGGCCACGACCCCGCCTTTCTCGGCCAGCCGCTCCTCCGCCGGATCCCCTATTTAAACCCTCTTCTCTCCCCCTCCGCCTCGCTGCCTCACCCGCCGACCGCCACAGTCATCCACCGCCATCCACCGCAACGGCCTCGCCGCTCCGCCGGCACCCTCGGCCACCCTGCTCCGCAGCCGACCACCGCCCCCTCTTCTCCTCCTCCTCCGCCGGCCTCCATCGACGACAACAGCGGCAACAGCAGCCCCCTCCGGCGGTCCTCGGCCGCCCCCGCGCCGCCAGCGCCTCCCCGAGAACCGCCCAGCCCCGGCCGACCAGCCCCCAGCCCCCTCCGGCGGTCCTCCGGCCGCCGCAGTGCCGCCATCCCCGCCGGAAAGCCCTAACCCTAACCCTAATTCATTCTGTGTCCGGACACGTGTCCGACACGAGTCGGACACGGTTTGACCCTGTTTTTGGGTCCCCTTCAGGTGCGTGTAACTTTTTATCCGTAGCTCCGTTTTCGATTCCGCAAATTGCGTTGCGAAGCCTGTATGACCCTCTCGGTGTCCGGACAAACTGTTCGGGGCATCGCGTCCTGTGGTGATCGCACACCGCGATCCAAAAACAGGAAAAACCCAGACCCCGATTCACCCCGGAACTGAGTACGCCCCGCCAAACGGGACGACTTGGTCGCGTACGGTCTTCACAGATACGTGCGCCTCGTCGATACGGACGTGTGGGATTTCGCGGAAGCTGATTTGGGTGTGCGTGCACACCGGAATCAACGCGTATCCGCGGACATCGCCCCGTATCCGCCTTTTCTGCAATTCGACCTAACTTCGTGCACACACGTCGGATCGAGACGAAACTTGCGCCATCGGACTCGTAGCGATACGCTGGTCCTGTGGGTCAAGTTTGGTTTGATTCTGAGAACGTTGACGAAATCGCGTGTCGTGGGCCCCACATGCCCCGCTCGACGGGCGATTTTGTGATCGGCTCATCGGAATTCAATTCTGAAAGTTCCGTTGGGTTCGTATCAGCGTTCTTGACCTGTTGACACTAAGTTTGGTGAATTTGGAGATCTTTGACCCTGACGCGTTTTTCGGTGCAAAGCGGGCCCACCGGTAGACCCCGTTTTGGCCCGAAACTGCCGTTTCTGCCCTTGTCTCCAAATTGGACCCAAGGACAGGCGTTTCTAGCTGATTGATATTTTTTGGATCTGATGGTGATGTTTGTTTCAGCAACCGGAGTACCGCCTATAATCCCCGCCGAAGTCAGAACCGCGAACATAGTCGGAACCACAGGCAAGTGTACCTCGCCAAAACTTGCAGTCTTGCTAAAAAGTTCCTGGACTTAGTTATACATCAGAGGGCAAGTTTACATTGCCAAACCCTGCAGCTTGCTATATATTTTCTTGGTTTAATCTTGCAACAGTAGGAACATAAAGCTTGTCAATCCTCAGATATTCCTGGTTATAGTATTATACTTGATTTATTGTAGATTCACATGTAACTTGTTTAATTGCTTAACCCAGGACACCTGACACTGTTCATGTGACGGAATTACCTGACATATATATGGTGATTCCGTATAGGTTACATTTTCATGTCATTTCTAGTTTACATGCTTAGATTCTAGCCTGACTCATTGCATTAGTTCAAACTTGCGTGACTTGTACCTGATATATTCTGGAACTGTGACGTGAGATTACATGGGGTGGGGAGAGTATAATCATATCAAGGCTGAATATAATATATTATAAATACTTTTAACTGGCGGTGCCTTAGACTCTGATACAGAGCTTTGGTTCCTTACTGGCCTCTCGAGAAAATACTGCTATGGTTTCTTCGACACTGATCCTGTAGCAGTCTCAGCCTGAGTATGACTAAAACTCTCACATGCATATCACTAGCTGGTTTGCATATTTACCCTGCTGTTTCATTATTGCTGCACTGCATATGTTTTGGCTTGTATTTTCCGTACCTTGTTATGTCCCCTGAGGACCTGGAATGGACTATGTCCCCAGGTATAGCTGCAGAGAACTTCCCCGAGGTGTACGGTACAGGAGCACTCCTTGGAGCAGAACCCGGAACCGAGGACGAGATAGTTGCAGAGGACTTCTCTTGAGCACCTGCTTCAGCTCCACAGTATTTCCATTTTTCCAGCATTTTATTTCCTGTCTTTTCTTAATTGTAACAGAATAATTCTCGGATTTGTTTCCCGAGATAACCTTATTTCATATTGCTTATTTAATTCCAATGCATTATTTGCGGCATTAATCTGTGTTATCTGTGGATGAGATTAGAAATACCTGAGACTGTAACTTAGTATTACTAGACTACAGCTTAAGCATGCCCTGATGGATCCATTAAATTGGGTTGTCCATCGGTGCGTGCTGCTGGCCATTGCTCACGTGCTCAGTCCCTCGTCATTTTGGGACTGGGGCGTGACACACTCCCTTGATTGATGCCCTTCAGTACCACAATACAAACAAACTCCTAGCCTCCTCTTGCAAACTTCCCAGATGTGGCCAGGCTTTTTGCAGAAGTTGCATGGAGCTTGCTGTAACTGTCTCTGCTGCTGAGGTGCCTGGTAAAAAGGTGCTCTAGCTAGAGTCTGGTTCTGCTGTGGCTGTTGGAAAGGTCTGGACTGGAAATGAGGACGTTTGGCAGATACTGCACTGCCGTTGGCCCTCAGAAAAGAATCACGGTCTCTCTTGGTCTTCAAACCCAGATCCCGCTCAACCTTGCGTGCCTCCGCAAGTATCTCCGAGTATGTCTTATAAAAAGACGGAATGAGGATCAATATGGCACAAGATGTAAGACATCAAGGAAAGGACAGTTTAAGAGATCAAGTATCAATATCAAAGGAGAATAGTTGAATCAAAAGAATTTTTCTAGATGTGATTGAGTATCTCAGCCTATATCCTATATCCTATCGCAGGCTCGCAGTAGTACAACTAAGTTGTCGCACTACCACGACATCACATACTTGTGAAGCTAGACCTGCATGGGCCACCACCAAAAATGTGTCACGACCCGTACCCGGTGTAAGGATACTAGTCGGAAACAACGCCCAGCCTACGTCGCAGAATCGGCGGTAGAACGCTGTCTAGATAGTCTATCTAATGTAATGAACCACCAATAATGATAGAATACTCAATCACAGAACTAAGATAGAATGAGCACGAATCAGATAAGAATAGAATAGTCATCATAAAACTCATGAGTTTAAAATAATACATCAATGAGTCTGAAGAGTAACAGAAATAAGCTGGAGACAAATCCAGTACAAAAAAATACTATCATACTACAAAGCTACACTCCAGGGTCAACTGTCTCAGTTGGGATAAGTCCCTCTTGAGCCAGGGTCTCAGAATCTAAACCCACAGCATCCTGGGGTCCATAATAGGTAGGGTACTCCTTAGTGTCATCTGGAAAAATATATCCAGTCAGGAAAGGAGCAGAGTACAACCCTAACAGCAGTTCTCAATTAATGATAAAAACTATGTAACAGTAAATAGCTGTGGATAAACAAGATGCACAATAGAAATATATAGACAATAAGGAAATACTGGAAGGAAATACAATAATGAACAATATGCTAATGAAACAATAATACTAATGACTAAGTGTGTGAGTACTAGCTTAACATGTGATCGGCTTGGGCAAGATGCAATACGGCCTGGCTAATCATACGTGTGGTGCATGATCAACACTATTCGCTTACCAGTACTTTATTCAATAGGGATTTGATCACATATTTATACTAATACTCCCCACCCCCGACTGGTATAATAGATCCAACCACGGTATGCTATGGCACTAGATTCCCCAAGAAGAGAGCGACTCCTCCCGAAAATCGGTGTCTATACATGTACAAGATAATCAATGAAATAATACTTGCACCATATACACCATATACCAAGGAATAATATCTCATGACGAGATCCGGATATACCAATCCGTGTAACCATAGTGTCGAGAGAAACATGTAAATCTACACTAAATACAACGAACATAGAGGATATCATAAATGAGAAACTATCAGAGAATGTACTCGCCTGAAGTCCAAAGAACAGTCTCATAGATGTCTGACTCGGTACCTCGAAGACCTAGATATAGAATACCACATTAAAACAAGGTCCCGGAAAGAGAACAAGTCAAACTAGTCAACTTCTAGGTCAATAAATAAATTCTAAGTTAAAAGTCAACTATGGTCAACTCTAAAGTCAACTAAAGTCAAACATGGTCAAACCAAGGTCATCCTCACAAGACATCTATACAAATAATATAGAAAATAAAATACAACAATTTAGGAATCAAAATTAGATCCCAAAAGATACCCACACAAGAATACTAATAGTACAAATAATGCACACTCTAAATAATGTATATACAAACCAAATAATATATTATTATTAGTATTATACCTCACAAAAACACCTATATATATACATATATATATATATATACAATATATAAATCAAAATGCATATATATATATAAAACAAATTTAATAACTATATACTTATATATACATACATATAAACTTACAAAATTAAAATACCAAACACATGCACATATTAATGTATGTATTTTACATGGCTAGAAGCACACATAAAAACACATTCATTAATATACAAATAATTACATAATAATTATAAATAATATAATTACACAATTAAACACATAAATATATTTTATAAAACATTTATGTATAATTTATACTATTAACATAAGTACATATATAATTACATGCAAGAAAGCTACATATTATATTTGTACATCATATTAGCACACACAAAATATATAGATCTATGCTACAATAATTACTATAATAAATACACAAAATAAATATATAATATCTATATATATTTACTAATTATAATTAAAGAATTTAAACCATACATAATTAGATCTATTCAAAAATCCACACAATTGGAGAGTATCACACCGTATCCCACTAGATCTAGGATACGCATGTGACACGAGTCCAACACACAACCAATTGTACCCCGAAGGATACAAACAAATCACAAATAATATTTATGAATAAATCAAAGTGTCAAAAGTAGATCTATGTGTCCGTGTCAAAATACGACATGTTCAAAGCCCCGTGTCGGAGGAAAAACCCCAAAAATGACACGTATCACCAAATAGTTGGGATACGAACCACATGTACCAAATTATGGACGCGACACTAGCCCCAAACACATAAGCTCATGTCCAATTGATCTATAGGATCAATTGATACACACAACAAAATATAAATTCGGAATTCCAACAAAATTGACACAAAAAGCACCATAACTTTCTCCATGGGTCTCCTATGAACACAAAACAAATTCCTATGGGTAGTACATACATATGGGTTAATTTTACATGATTAAATCTCAGATTTATAAGCTATTTTAATGGAAAAAACTGAATTATACCTATTGGGAGATGGATTCCCAATGAAACCTCCAATTGAGATGAACTTGCTTCCAAATTGTAGATCATTGCTCCTCTTTGTAGATCATTGCTTCCTCCTTCTAGATCCTTTCTTCTCAACTTTCTAATGGTGAATTGGGAAGAATTTGGAATGAATTTGGTGGGAAATTGGAATAGAAATGGAGGAAATTTGGGAGTGAAAAATTCTAGATCTAGATTTGGAATGAGAATGAGAGGAGAGAGAAATTTTCTCCCCTCTAATATAGGTCGGCCATGCCCCCTTCCCCAAGCAATTGTAAAATGTCCAATGTACCCCTTGGGGTCTCTCATGAAGAAATAATTAAGGAAGGAAGCTTCTAGTCTAATCATTTAATTAATTTAATCCATCTCCTTAACCATGGGCTTTCTAAATGGGCCAAGTCTAACTATTTAATTTATGTTGGTCCATGGGTCCAAACTACACTAGTTGGGTCTACTAAAATAAGTCCAAAATAATTAAATAAAATCCAACAATAATTAAATAATACAACAAAAATTATTTACCATGCACAATATTTATTTAAATAGGAAATTACTAAAATACCCTTTTTCCTAAAATGTGGTAGTGACAAGTCTACCCTCCTTAAAATAATTTCGTCCTCGAAATTTAAAGATGAAAACTACCCCCAGAAAATCACAGAACAGAACTAAAGAATCACAATTAACTAATGAACAAAATATAACAATGAACAGAACATAGCTAGAGAATTAACATACCTCAAGGTACAAACAATTATGGATAACGCTCTCGCATGTCATCCTCTCTCTCCCAGGTAGACTCCCCCGGAGAGTGATGCCTCCATGAGATGCGTACCAAAAGAATAGTCTGGTTTCTCAGCACATTCTCTCTCCGATCCAGAATCTCAACTGGCTGCTCTGGATAGCTAAGAGTAGGGCCCACCTCTATCTCTGAGTGATCCAATACATGACTAGGATCTGCCACGTATCGTCTCAACTGCGATACATGAAATACGTTGTGCACTCCCTCCAATGCAGGTGGCAAGTCTAGTCTATAAGCAACTGCACCGACCCTCTCTAGAATAGTGAAAGGTCCGATGAATCGCGGACTAAGCTTTCTGCCTCCACCGAAGCGAATCGTGCCTCGTGTCGGAGAAATCCTTAGAAACACCAAACCACCCACCTAGAACAAAACACCATCTTAAGAACTTAATCTATAACAAACAAGAACAAGCACAAACAAAATCTAAACTATACCTCGAACTCCAAAGGTCTCCGATGGCTATCGGCCCAATGTCGCTGTCTGTCCTGCGCCACTCGAAGTCTATCTCTGATCAACTGAACCTTCTTCGCTGCATCCACAACCATTTCTGGACCAAGCAAAACTCTCTCTCCAACATCGTCCCAAGACAAAGGAGTACGACACCTCCGACCATATAGAGCTTCAAAAGGTGACATCTCTATACTGGCCTAGTAACTGTTGTTGTAAGCAAACTCTACCAAATGGAGATGGTCCTCCCAAGAACCCCCGAAATCTAGTACACAAGTGCGCAACATATCCTCGAAAGTCTGGATAGTCCTCTCTGACTGTCCATCTGTCTGGGGATGATATGCAGTACTGAACTTGAGCTGAGTGCCCAAACTCTCCTGCAAACTCCTCCAGAAATGAGAAGTGAAACGACTATCTCGATCTGAGACTATGCTGACGGGAACTCCATGTATCCTAACGATCTGCCTCACATACATCTCTGCCAGCTTCTCCGTAGACAAACCCACCTTGAAAGGCAAAAAGTGGACCGACTTGGTCAACCTATCAACAATGACCCAAATCGCGTCTTTCCCTCCTGGAGATCGTGGAAGTCCGGACACAAAATCCATAGTAATGTGTTCCCACTTTCACTCTAGAATGGGTAATGGCTGAAGTAACCCTCCTGGCCTCTGCCTCTCGGCTTTCACCTGCTGGCACACTAAGCATCTGGAGACAAACTGTGCCACTTTCCTCTTCATGCCATACCACCACACACTCTCTCGCATATCCCGATACATCTTGTTAGCACCTGGATGTATGGAATACTGAGAGCGATGCGCTTCCTGCAACACCTCCTCACGCAACTCCCCACTAGGCATACACAATCTAACTCCATGCCTCAAAGATCCATTCTCTGCAATAGTGAAATCATCCTCCAATCCTGCTCTCACCTGAGCTCTGATACTCCTCAAAGATACATCATCATACTGTGCTGCCTTGATCCTGTCCATCAAATCTGAGTGTATCTGCAGTCCCCACATCTGCATAGCACCACCAGGAACAATCACCTCAATGCCCAAGCTCTCCAAGTCCTCCAACAAATATCGATCCTGCGTCAAGAACATAGCTACCGGATACCTGCTCAAAGCATCGGCAACTACATTGGCTTTTCCAGGATGATATTGTAAAGAGATATCAAAATCCTTCATCAGTTCCAACCACCGACGCTGCCTCATGTTCAACTCCTTCTGCGTGAAAACGTACTTCAAGCTTTTGTGGTCTGTGAAGATCTCCACACGCTCTCCGTACAAATAATGTTTCCACAACTTCAGGGCGAATATGACAGCTTCCAACTCCAAATCATGGGTAGGATAGTTCTTTTCATGAGGACGCAATTGCCTGGATGCATAGGCAATCACTTTCTCATGCGGCTGAAGAACACAACCTAAACCCTTTCCCGATGCATCACTATAAATAGTGAAACCTCCGGACCCTGATGGCAACGTCAAAATAGGAGCAGACGTCAACCTCTTCTTCAACTCTTCAAAAGCAACATGGCAATCCTCCGTCCAAACAAACTCCACATCCTTCCTTGTGAGTCTGGTCATCGGCTCGGCAATCCTCGAAAAATCTTGCACAAATTCCTGTAATAGCCTGCCAATCCCAAGAAACTCCTTGAAGAAACTCCTGTAATAGCCTGCCAATCCCAAGAAACTCCTGATCTCTGCTACCGAACTCGGAGTCTTCCAAGATTCCACTGCTGAAATCTTCTTCGGATCCACTGAAATACCATCACCAGTCACAACATGCCCCACTGAAATCCACTGAAATACCATCCCGTATTGCGGTGAAGTGCAGAGAAGTAGAGCGAAGTGAAAAAAAACTTCGTTTTGGTGCTTTGAAGAAGTTGGGGTTAGAATTGGAAAATCCTAATGTTTGATGTTTAGTTGGTTGTCGAAGTGAGTGGAAAAGTGTAACTTTTTTGTTAAAGTAGGGAGGAAGTGATCCTCCAACCAAACATGCAGAGTGGGAATGGAAATTTTTCTACTTCCGCGCTCCACTTTGGAACAAAAGAAATCCGATGTCAATGCTCTGATTTCATGACAGACCAAATTTAATGTTCATGTCAAATCACGGTAAATCTTGTCTACAAAATCCTCCAATCAAACACGTGATGTGGTCCAAAATCCGGACTTTGGCCACTTCCACGCTCCAAATCAACCAAAATAACCCCTTAAAAGCTTTTTCCATGTTTCTTTCGTTTGCTCTTTCCTTCTGGGCTTTAATATCATTATATTAGTTTACACCCAAGTGTTTTTGCGTGAACCATACAGGACTATATTTGGCATCAATGCAAAGTTAGAATCAGTAAATGAAAGGCTATGTTTGTGAATGATACTTTATTTGCTCAACATCTGTGGTGTTTCATTTAGCTGCTTGAACATTATTGGTAAGAGTCTGAATTTTGGTTGTGAGGGTTATTGGTTACTGTAAAATTTGCTTGATCACTCAATTGTGATGGAACAAGTATCCACGAGTTGAATTTGCTATAACTATGATGTTAGGCTTTGGTTCTTCTGCGGTAGTTTAGATCAATGTGATTCTGACTTGACAATCCGAGTGTATTTATAGTGAAGTACAACTTGGGAGTGATTAGTACTGCATGGCTCTTCACCAACGAGTCTATTTTTGTTCATCCATCGAAACTAGGATAAATGTTCACATATTTCACTCGAAGGTTGTCACTTGTCAAAACTAGAGGAATGTTCACAAAACAACTACAAAAGTAGTTTTAGGTTGATAAAGGTGAACATCTATTCTAGTTTTGGTGGGTGAACAAAAATTGACTCGGAACTTTGTACTGCAACTCCATATCTGCAAGTATTAGCAATAGCTTAATTTGTGGTTACTGTGCAAGTAAAATTGCTTCATGTTCGGAATTTGTTTAATATGTAGTTTACACGTCAAGATGTAATGTGGGCCGGACTGGTCCAGCCTTGGTCCATGGTTGACCGGGCTTGACCAGGACGGGCTAGACTGGTCCAGCCTGGTTAGGAGAAACAGATCGGGCTTTTAGCCGAAATACAAAATCCGATATGGCGCAGAACACGATCTGAGCTGGGCAGGTTTGGGCCAATCTACTTCAGGTGTGGGCCAAAATTAAAATTTGTTGGGCTTTGGGTATTGATTATATAAATTAGAAAAGAAAATTTTAATTCATAAAAATAAAGAAAGTTTATTATTTTTATTTGTTGAGAAATTAAAAAAAAAAATTAAAAACTGAAAGAGTGAGTACAAAATTTCATATGCAATTTAATCTTTAAGTCTTTTATCTTCAGTTTTCATGTCAACTTTTTTCTAATCTTTGTTGCAGTCTTAAATATCTTCAAAAATTTTATTTTGAAAAAAAAAATGATCTAACTCTACAAGATTTTACCGCTTCATTCTTCAGCTTCTCTAACGACTTTTATGGTAAGAAATTGAAAGTCCAGTTCATTAACGTTTACACTTTTCTCTTAATTGAATCCGTTTTTCGCACGAACATAATCTTGATCGTGAACATAGACTTCCAAAATATATTATAGTATCATGTTTCTATTCTTGCTTATCATTCTTAAACATATACTAAAAATAGGATTTTGATGCTACCGTAGACACCTGGGTAATTAGAATATCGAGTGTTAAAGAAGAAAGTATATGATAAAAAAATTATGTATTTTTCACCAGGTCCGACCCTCAACTAGTACAACTAGTACGACAAAACATGACTCTCTAATACAAAGGGTCCTTACTTTTTCCTATTTGTGCCTAGGTATTAAGTCTAGATGAGTTAACAGTATAATAAAACATATAATATGTTTCAAACAACAATCAACGTTAGCTCAATTGATAAGAGTGGAGAACTGTAGTTTGTTTGGACTATATATTCTCTTAGGTCCCATGTTCAAAACATGTGGTAGCTTTGATAGGTTTTGTCATTTTTTGTCAATTTTTTTGTTAAAAAAATAATTATTAAAGAAGCAATTTTAGTTTTAGTATAGAATAAAATGTGTTACTAAATCTAATATTTTTTTAATAGTTGATTATTGATATGATTATTTCTTATGTTGTACTTTAGTCTTTTTTTTAAATAGCTAATAATAAACTTAAAGAAACCACATTTTAGTATGAGAATAAAATATTATTAGAGATTAATATCATTTTTTGTGAAGTGTTCAAATTAATTAGACATATTCTAATATTTTTTAAATTTTCTTAAAATATTGAAGGCATTGTTCACACTAAATTAACAATATGCCTAACACATCTTACATGCAAAAGTTGTCCTAATATAGACAGAAATTGAGATTTCAAAATATTGATACAAGAAGTAATATTACCAGCATTATAAAAATTATTTTTTTTATTTTGAATATTACATTCACGTTAAACTTGTAACATGGCTCTGCATATTACATTTTCAGTAAGCGAAAATTCTAACGATCTTAGACAAAAAAAATTGTTGTTATAAAACCCATTTTTCGTCTAAAAATTGTGTCGTGATGCAAACAAAAATAATATTTTTTTTTATTAATCCATATATCCAAAGTTAAAAAAAATACTAATATTTGTAAAACTTTGTTTCAAAGCTGTTTTTTTGTTGTTTTCAAATATTTTAGCAGTTTCTTCTCTAATAGTAGATATAAAAACTTTTATAAAACAATGATTTAGTGTATTATTTGCATACTCATAATATAGTTTATTCTCAGCAAATGTTAAATGTTATTCATTATCCTCTTTTTTTGCGATGTCCGTCAATGCGCACGAGACTTTTTGCACGCTGTGTTGCATGTCATTTGGGCCCGCTGTCCCACACCTCCCCCGCGGTATGATCCCGAGAGCGTCCGCCTAACCAGGGAGGTTATACCTCTTCTCACTGACCACAAGAGCCAGTTGAGTTCGGTATAATATATTTTGTTAAGTTAGTTTTATTACGAAAAATCGAATAAGTAATTGATCATAATGAAAATCCTTGAGGACCGGTGCTTAACTGTATTTGTCTAGCATCAATTGTGTCTTTACCATAGAAACTTTCATAGTCTCTTTAAACTTTCTTGCCTTCATTTTTTAATTTAAATATTTTTTTTTTTAATTTATTGCATTGTGCGGCTTTATTTATTGGTTTTGTGTGTTGGGATTCAAGACTTGATTTCCATGATCATTTGTGACATATAATTTAGTAAAATAATTCCAATAAGTTGATCTTGTTCTTGTTATTGGAACAATAATATTAATACTTCTATTTTCGAGAGGTGTCATTTGTGTCGGTGGTCGTTCGTTTTCTACAAGATTAGCATAATAATTATTACCAAAATTATTATAAATATAGTAACAATGTTTTGAAAGACTATAAAAGTATTTGTTAGAACCAGTAGCATCATTAGAATCTATACTATTTTCTAATTTTTGTGATTAAAAAATTAATCAATTTAAAATATCTAAATTAACTACTTATATAAAAAAATATAAGAAGTACTTAAACCTCAATTTGATTTCTTCTAACGCCAGATGTAGAATTGTTGTAGCTTGGTGGCAGTCGATCAAGTTCAAGCCTCAAATATTTCGAATTCTCGCTTGCTATTTTTTTGCACTTCAGTCTCAATAAAGTAGCTAATTCACCGAATAGAACACAATATTGATTGAAAGTATTAGAAGATGAGAAATGTTATTGTGGTAAATTTGGATGAATTAATCCCTATTTATTAAAAAAATCGGGTGCCAAATGATCACAAATATCCTTAGAATATTGTTGTTATAGGAATATTTTGATTATTTTCAGCAAAATGACCAAACTATTCCTTATTAGCGTTCAACAACGTGTTGAAAATATGGATATTTTCGTAAGAATATGTCCCTAAAAGACCATATAATCCTTAATATGGTTGTTGATTTTTTTTACCAAAATATTCCTCCAACGTTTTCATAACGGTCATGTGATTTACACCACCCCGCAGATACACACACAACTATTATTTTAAGAAATGGGAGGCCCGTCAAGATGTGTATTGGGCCAGGTAGTTTGGAACCCAGTTCAGACCTGGTCCAGTCAAACCCCGGGCTGGCTAGGACCGGTCCGAGTTAATAGGCCGGTCCAACCCACTCAAAACCCGATTCCAGACTGGGTTTAATGCCCTTGCCCGTAGGGCTCGGACTGGCCGGCCCGGCTCCCCAGCCGGTCCGAGCCTGGGTTGGTAAGGGTCATGTTCTTGGTCATAGACTGCATTCACTCATTCTTACTATTTCGGTCACAATATATAGAGCACAGATACAGTCATCACCTAGGAAGCACAGATATTCCAACAATCAGTGTCGTTTTCGCACAGCACTGATCATCACTAAAATACGGATCATCACTAAAGATGTATAAACCGAGAGAATATTCATTTAGAATTACATAGCATTTAATGTTTGTGAATCAACCTGAAGGTTCATTGGAAACAAGGACAGTTCAGATTTCACTAGTATATACAAGCAGAGATGTTGTAATTCGATAAATATACAACAGATGAATATTTACAGAGTATATATATTTGATTCTTTGTTTTCCTTGAATCAACCTGAAGCTTCAATGGAGAACTGTATAATTCATGAATATATATACACAAGAAGAATTACAGAGATCTATTTAGTCCCGAGTCTGTTGTTAGTTTGAATCAGTCTGAAGCTTCATGGACATGTATAACAGAGCGACCAGAGCACCTTGAGGGATGGGAACAAAACTTGCGACATTTGTCCCCACCCACATAGCCACCACCACGAGAGCCACAAGACCACTGCTCTTCTTCCCACATAGCCAACTAGCAAAGTAGATGCATAATGCAAGAAAAACACCCGCGCGCCCTCCAAAAATCCAAGCGATCGCATAGCCCATCTTATATCCAAAATCTAACTGCTGGTCGAGCAAAGCAGCAGCACCACATAGAGCAAGCGACGCTCGGTGCCCAATCATCTGCATGAAGAACAGAGCGAAAAAGGCAAAGCGCAAGACTTCACTGAAGGAGCCTCGTGCATAATCATCGCAGGTAGCTCTGAATGAGCCCCTCTGATGGTTCCATGAGGTCTCTTCATCCTGGTCCTCTTGCATTTGCTGCCTTCTATATACTCTCTCAGCAGATTCAGAGTTATGGGGCCACCGCCTCCTCTGTGAATTGCTTCTAGCTTCTGGGAACTTGAGCATCATGTCGTACCGTGCCCTTGCAATCTCATCAGAAAGTACCTGGTATTGAATATGATCTTTCAGGTCAGAGAGCATAAAACTTGTAAAACTTCAAAACACAAACAGTAAAGGAAAGGCATAACATTGTATTGCTCTTGTTAGTAGTACGATGCTGCGTGACAATTAGTTTACATTAGTCCTCTGCAGGCAAAACTCTTCATTCACCACAACCCCACCACCAAACCAAGGTATCTTTAATCAGTCAACAGACTCAATACTAGCCCTTTTACAAAGCACCTGGTTTTGAAAATGATGATCAAGGTCAGAGAGCTCTCCTTTTACAAACTTGTAAAAGTTTCAAAAAACAACAGCAAAGAAAGAAAACCTTCATACATAACATCTCCCCCTCCCAAATGAAGGTGAAGCATACTGGCTGACTGAAAGCATTATTTCAGTGTTTTCCCAATGTATCCATGAAAGGTTTGGATGTGTTTGCTTCTTGGTCTGAACCTTAAAAATAGCCATTAACTCAATGCTTCATAACACCTAGATATAAAGAGATTTAAAGAAGATTAATACAGTATAACATATACTATAGAACTGTATGTTTTCAGGATGGAAAACCTAGATGGAATAGTATGACTAGATTATAGCACTTGGTCACTCAAATGACAGAGATGTCCAGCATAAAGGACGCATATTAGAGGACATTCTCGCCTCTGACAGCTGTACTTGAGGGCTTTCTACCATGTACAGCATAAAGGAAATCTCAATTTGCAGATGCCGGTGGCAATATGACTATGACCCTTTGTTGACGACCGAGCTCTCATCATATTTGATACCAAAGCAGGATAGCACATCAGAACAGGTAATCATACGTGTCAGTCAGTAAGTCACTTCCTAATAAAACAAGATCCTAGCACTCAAATACATTCCAAGAGCTTCAGTTGGAAATACCATTTACAGGTTATTACCTGCATATGGAAGCCCATTTGCATGTACACTGAACTGTGTGGTTTCTACACTTGGTCACTATATTGTCTCCATCTCTCTACTTCTTCCACAGAAAACTTACTGTTGACAGTAGTTCCATGCAAGCATGTATTTTTTTGGGTTTGCTCAAGAGTCGACAATGATCTGCTCAACAGTCTCAACAAGGATTTGTTCTGGAGCCATATTCCGTAACTACGGTGCAGCAGGTTGACTATAAGGTATCATTTGGATACTGGAACTAGGGTGTCATTTGGGAACTGGGAACTAGAATATAATTTCTTCTAATTTCTCTGAATATCAACGTTGGCACAACCAGATTAAAATTCCTCAGTTCTAATCAAACCTTCGTTATTCCTTGTCTTTTCTGCTTTTGGCCAGTTCCTAGATTAAAGGGAAAGTGAAATTAAGGATTCATAACTCGTAATTCCTGAGGCACAAGGAAGTAGCAGGAATTAGAATCATAATTCTTCATTGGCGAATTATCATTTGGCAGGAATTAGTCCTAATTCTTTCTCCCAGGAATTAACTAATTCTAGCTCCTAAATTTCCCAATTCCACATTCTTCTGGTGTCTAATCTGTAGAGGCGTGATGTTATGTGATCGAGTACCTACGGCTACGTGATTATTCTAATGCTCATCTATATAAATGCATAAGGGTTGAAGATTTCATTACCAATAAGACGTATATAGAGCCATTGAATTTTCCATAGCTAACAATTGACATATTACATAGCCTTAGGTACTCAATCACATAATATCACGTCTCTACAGATTAGGCACAAGGAAGTAGCAGGAATTAGAACCATAATTCTTCGTTGGCAAATTAGCATTTGGCAGGAATTAGTCCTAATTCTTTCTCCCAGGTATTAACTAATTCATAGCTCCTAAATTTCCTAATTCCACATCCTTCTGGTAACTAATCTGTAGAGGCGTGATTAGAGTGACATTATGTGATTGAGTACCCAAGGCTACGTGATTCTCCTAGTGTTCATATATATAAATGCATAAGGGTTGAAGATTTGATAAACAATAAAAGGTATATAGAGCCATTGAGTTTTCCTTAACTAAAGATTGACATATTACTTGAACTCTGAATATTGACCAACAAATGTCAGTTGGGAAGATTGGTGCATCACCTCATATGCCATGTGAATACTTTTGAAGACCTCACCAGCAGCTTGTGAATCCAGGCTAACATCAGGATGATACTGCAAAAGCCATAAGCATAAGAAAATCGGGTAAGCAACAACTTCATACTATGATTGAAAATTTACCTTTTTCAAAAAGAAACAAAAGTAAACTGGAACTGTAAAGAAGACAATAGACGTTATAAAAGTATCATCATCACAATCATTACCAAACCTTCTCACATCATAATGGGGTCGGTTATGGAGCATAAGAAAGCTCCAAAAAGGTTTGACAGTTTTTATGGCCAACCATCAACCTGACATGAGCTTTCTATGTTGGTGCAAAATTTCTAGCTAAGGTAGCTATGAGCATGAGAAGGTCATGCCATAATACCTAGACAGCGAGATCACACCTTATGAATATGCAGTTTAAGCTTGTGCAACCAAGAAGCACCCTCCAAATCCCCCTAGACTATAAAGAGTCCAAAAGAACCGGTAAGATACAATTTGTTATAGGAAATTGCATTCATCCCCATGACACATTATTGAAGTAGCAAGTTAAAAATGTTTAGAGATAACAGAAAAGTTATGCATCTACACAGGTTAATCATGTCTAAGACTAACGAACTTAATATTGAGGCAAATAGTCAGTCACAATTTTTACAACATATTCAAGTGTCTTCTCAATATCTCACATTATTGTTTATTCAGGGGTATGGGGTACCCTATAATGTTGCCTAGTTTAGTTATTATAGCTGTGAGCCTACAGAAGTTTTACCTCAGTACAGTTGGTAATCAACAAGCGAATTTCAATAAGGAACAGAGAGTTGACCTGATCTTACCAACCCAATGCTGCTTAAGAGATCCATCTTTGCCATTCATTTGTGCAGAAAGTTAAGAATTATGTCCAAATGACACTACAAATCTATACTCAAAACTAAGCTCCCAATTCACCGCTCCTCTCTTTTCTTTTTTATAAGCAAATATTATCATTTCTACTCGGGGGTTCCTCTGGTGTCTGGTCTAGCAGGAGATGCCTACACCAACACAATTTGATCCATCTTGCTATCTCATCATCTGTTGCAGACATAGCCATGGTGAACAAATCTAGCCTAGCAAGATGATGATGTCCTTACTAAATGATTGGATCAACTACATCTCCTATCATGTAGATACATTTGCAGCTTTTTCTCTGTGGTGCATTTGCCATGTAGGACCTTTCTTTTCTCCGGATAAGGGCACTCCTCACTAAAGCCTTTAGTTTCATCTTCATGCTCTTTAGTTTCTCTCTCTTTATCCCCACGTCTATTAGAATAGCTAGCCTACCATATAACTCTTGCTATATATATTGACCTTGAGTCTAATGGAAAGCATTCAATATCATTCCAATATTTCTTGCATGTTGAATTGTATATCACTGGGCCCTCCATCTATGCTGTTAGTATCTTTCGATCTATGTTGTTAGTATCATATGATACACGATGCATATCTTACAATAGGGTATCCTACCATTTTGTTATGTATCAATTGATACAATATGATACACACAAGTCAAGAGGTAATATCTATTTTTCACTTGAGTCATGTATGTTAAGATCTAGATTATGGAAGTAGATATACATGTAAATATGAAACAAATAAAAAGTTTATGAGAATATTGTACTAAATTATGTTCCTAAATGGATTTGAACTCCTAGAGTTGCCTTGTTATAAGAGACACAAGGCCGATACAAACGATATGCAAGTAAACTGATATACGACACGTATCACAAGTTGATATCCTAGCTCTCCATATATATTTTGGTGGTAAAGTTGTGTATCTTCAGCCCCTAGACCCTTCCTTAGCAGGAGGCTAACATGACCAGTAATCATCCGGCAAGAACTCCGTTTCGGACCCTTCCTATGGCTATCATGTTATGTTCCGCAATTTCGGTTGTTTCGAATTATTCGGTTTCTGCAGTCATGATATCTATCTCGGTTTCAAGCGATTAGGTTTTCTTTCTTGAGGGTCTCCTTGGATTAATGATGAAGATGGTTAAGGCCAAAAAAATCCTGCTTGGTTTTAGGGTGGGGGTTTAGGAAGGGCAGTCAAAGAGGGTTAAGTGAGAGAAAGTTTAACCTTGTTTTGTCCATTTTTTTCACCTCCCAAATCAGAGGGTTAACAAGGAGAAGTGAGGACTTGTTGTTTGAAAAATCATAAATACCCCTTATCTTAACAAGTTTTAATTAAAATCCAATCAAATCTAATCTTATGTCACACGTAATAAGGGTATATTGATAACTATTATATTTTTATTAATCTTCCTCCAACTCAAAACCTCCAATCCAAACAAGAGTTATTAGAGCATCATTAGTAAGGCTCATCCCAATTTCTAGATTCTAGATTCAGAATATAGGAGCTCAATTTGTAGAATAGTAAGACCCATCCTAAGTTCAAATTTCTAGATTCTCAGGCTCAATCCACCCATAGAAGCTATAAGTTGGGCATGAGAATTTCTAGATTCAGAATGTAGGGAATCATTTTGTAAAATACTAAGTCCTAATTTGGAGCCCAATTATAGATTTACAATAATTTTTGACCATACAATCATTGGGACCAAAACTCATTTTATCATTTTCTACTATTCTTATACAAACCCAACTCATTCTACATTGACCTTTTTTTTAAAAAAATTGGACCTTAAAATAAATTTTTTAGCACTATCTACAATGATGCACTTAAACACCCCCCCCCCCCCCCCCTTGCTTAGTTCCCTTCCCTTAACGCCACTTAACTCTGTTTTTTTTTTGCAAATTCTATAGGCACTCCAACACTTACTTAGGACAGCTCAATTTTTTTTCAGTTTATTTACAAGTTTGTCATCCAATTTTTTTGCTTAAGGGCAGCCCAAATCCTTATATAAAAGCCAACGACATTTATGTTTCAGCCCAATATTTTTTTTCCAGGACTGTCACAATATTGACAGTCCTTCCAATTGAAAGGATTGTCAATATTGTGACAGTCCTTCCAATTGAAAGGACTGTCAATATTGTGACAGTCCTAAATAATTAGAACTGTAAAAAAAATTGACAGTCCTTCCAATAAAACTTTGTTTACAGTCCTAAATAATTAGTACTGTAACAGTCCTAGGAAGAAGGTGATGAGGAAGAAGAAGAAGCAACAACGGGGTTGGCGTCGAGCGGGGCGAGCCGGGACGGCGCAGGAAGGAGATGCACGCGTGCGCGGGGGCGGCATGGGACGGAGTCGCACGCGCACGCGGGGTCGGGGCGAGGCGTAACCGCACGCGCGCGCGGGGTCGGGACGAGACGTAACCGCACGCGCGTGCGAGAGTGGCGCACGGCGGAGGCGCACGTGTGCGGGGGCCTGCCCGCGGCGGAGGCACGCGCTCGCGGGGGACTGCACGCGGCGGAGGCGCACGAACGCGCACGGGGACGGGCCGGCGACGTCGCCTACTCCTCGCCGCCGCCCCCGCGCGCCTCCTCCCCCGCCTCCTGCCGCCGCCGCCGCCTCCTCCTCCTTCGGCGGTTGGGATTGGGTTAGGGTTTGGAGGTTTGGGAAGAGAGAGTAGAAATTTAAAATGAAGAGTTCCGGGAAGGTTTGGAGCGTTGGTCTGTCGTGAGTAAATTTTGAGCTATCCTAAGTAAAAGTTACAAGAATCTGGACTGTCATGAAGTAATGGACTGTCCTATGTGCGTGTTGAAGTGCCTAAAAAATTTGTCTTTTTTTCCCCTTCAGTTCAAGCAGAGCGCCTGAGAGTTCAATCAAAGACCAGCCGAGAACAAAACAAATCAAGCATAATGATAAGAATAGAAAGAATGACTTGTTGATGATTTCTTGTACTCTAAATGTTTTTAATGATAATAAATATGAGACCTTTCTCGCGAGGAGCCGATACGCTCTCTTGACCTCGACAGCGGTCGCCGACCGCGAGATCCCGAGGACCGCGTAGTGGTCCTGCCTCCACTCGCCGCCGCATGCCGATCCGCCTCCGGAGGCCACCGGCGTGGTCCGGTCGGCGGGTCTGCTGCGGACGCGGTGGTCGAGGTGGGCCCACATACCGACGAAGGAGGCAAGACTTCTCGACGGGGGGAATATTCCGGCACCGGAGGAGGAGGCGGAGCTCCGGCAGAGGAGGTACAGCGACTGCATTTTTCGAGGGGTCCGGAGATTCCAAATCGGTGGTGGGAATGATTTTTTTTTAGTTTGTGGATTGGAATTATTGTGGGGCTCTCTTCAGGATTTCCCATGGGCCGGGCCGGGCTTACCCGGACCAAGGCCCGAGTTGGTTTTAACCGGATCGGATCGGGCCGGGCCAACTGGGTTAAAGACTCCGATGCAACCGGGCTGGATTTTGATCCAAATGTTGAAAGTCAGTCCGGGTCCACGAGCTTGTTTGAAAGAGTTCAGTTGGCCCGCAGACCTAGTAATTTGGAAAGCAAAATATGAAAATTATGGATATATAGCATATATAAATATAAGAGTTATTTGTATTTATCCTCAGAGTTATACCCCATTTTATATAATTAGTAAGTATAATTTGTAGTTACATCCACCCCACCTATTATTTAACACTAAATGTGTGAGGGAGGGGATGGGGATGTTACTTTAAAATAGGAGGTTAACTTTATTTAGAATAGCAATTGGAGAGATAAATATAAATAATTCTAAATATAAATAGATATGTATACAAGTTTGGTTTGAGTGTATGACTAGCAAAGAAGTAGTTAAGGTTTGTTAGAATAAAATAGGTTTTATATATGTAGGAGGGATCTATATATTTCGATATTTTGCATCCCCAAACATTTTCGTGTTATCAATCGTTGGATCTTGTTTAAGTCATCTAATCTTAACTCTTGCTTTAAATCAACGATTAAAATTAGATGACTTAAACAAGATCCAACGATTGTAAAAATGGAGATGTTTGGAGATGCATAATAGGAGAGAATGTGGATCCTTCCTTTTATATATATATATATATATATATATATATATATATATATATATATATATACTTTTTTTAATGCATTTGCAATGTGGAGGAAATTTTTTTAATGCAATAAAAATGTAGAGCTCGGGGGCTGTTTGTGATGTGGAGGATTTTATGTTTTTTTTTTTTGGGCATATTGTTTGGGATCTGACGTAACGTTCGAAATTTTGTGCACACTGCATTGCATGTTTTTGCGTCCATTATCTTTCAACTTTTACTATTTTATAAATAGAAAAAATAATATGTTCTCGTGGTTCGATCCAATGTCTTCTACCACCTCATCAGGATCTTATATATGTACTTTTCTGAAAATGGATGAAAAATGATAGCCATTAATAGCCATCCCAAACACGTGAGTTGGAAAAGGCTTCAAATGCGGAAGCTCCCACTTCAACCTCACTTCGGGGAACCAATCAAACCCTAAATTGTGTACCACACCCACAAAACAGACGAAACAGAGAGTAAAAAAAATGAAGTTTCCGTATTATATTCCGATTCCGAATCCCAACCGCTTACTATTTTAGGAAATCAAAGCTTCTCCTTCCAAATATATTGTATATTTCCACAATTCTTAAACTTTCAGACCAACACTCCCCAAATCTCACAAATTTCAACCATTTTTCTCAGGTTTTTTTGTTGTTGTTGTTGCAATTTCATCCGTTTCTGATCTGCATTGTTAGGTTGATCTATAAAGTTGCAATCTTTACGCCACTTTCTGCAGTTTCTAAATTTTTTTGTTTTGGGCGAATTATATCGATTTTGAGAACCCATTTGGTGATTTTTCTTCTTCTTCTTCTTCTTCTTCTTCTTCTTCTTCTCATTTGTTACTTGATTTGGTATTTCAGGTTAAATGTCTTCTTTGGGGACACCAGCGAACATATTCTGGCAAGAATGCTCAGTTGGGAAGAGCGATAGGGAGAAGCTGCTCAAGCAGAAAGGATGTGTTGTTTGGATCACTGGACTCAGTGGCTCAGGTTTGTGTTTTTTGTGTTTGATTTCAATTCCGCGCACCCCCCCCCCCCCCCCCCCCCCCCCCCCCCTCTTCCATAAAGTTTGGATCTTTTTGGTTATAAAAGAGTTTCTTATGATTCATTGATTGATGAAATTAGAGATTTTTAGTTGAATGGTACTATCATGTGCACTACAGTGTTGGTATCTACTGTCTCCAAATTGAAACTGGGATCCATTAGTATGAC